>JAFNEN010006847.1:0-10536 GCA_019343175.1 Oedothorax gibbosus | reverse complement strand
CCAAAAAATTTAAAACGACGCAGTCTGCGTCGTTGCCCCCCCCCCCCCCCCCTGTGGCCCCCTCATTCTAGCCTTTTTGGGAGTTTTAACACAGCCAATTACAAACCAAAATTTTTAAAACCCTGGTAAAAGTGTTTCAGGTCAAACCCTTTGGGGCTGCAAAACCCTGAACCCCAAAAAATTTTCGGGACATAGGAAAAAAAAAACAAAATTTAAAACGGCACGTCGTGGGGTTGTACTGGGGGAAAACCCCGTGATTAAGTCGATTTATTATTTTTTTTTTTACTAATAAATACCCTTCTATTATGGGATATGGCCGGGTTTTGAACAAGGATAAAGGTTAGGTACATGTTTTTTCCTACTACTAAGCTTTTCTGGGCCATAATTTGAAACTAAAAAAATGAAAATTCTTTACTATGGGGAAATTTTCATGATAAAAACCTACATCCGGCCCCCCAATTTTAATGGGTTAATCGGGGTTTTTCAAAGGTTTATTTTACAGGAATATTTTCAATGTATTGGGGGGGAAAAAAATAAAAAGCGTAAAAGGGGCCTTTAAAAATTTCAAATTTTTTGAACAGAAAAAAAAACCCCTCGTTTAAAATAAAATCTTGGGAAAATTTTGGGACTTTGGGAAAATTTTAAGGACTTTAAAAAAAATTCCACATGAAAAAATTCGTGTTTTTTTTCCCATTTCTTTTAATTTTCCCTGTTAAAAAAATTCAAAAAAACTATTTTTTTTTTTTTGAAGCGGGTTTTTAAAAAACCTAGGGACTTAATTTAGACTTCCACCCCTTTTAAAAAAAAATTTAAAATTTTTCAATTTTTTTCGAAAATTAAATCAAAACTCTAAAGAAATAAAGTAGGGGGGAAAACATTTAAAAAGGGATTATAACAGGGGATTAACAGTAAAAAAAATACAACTGAAGGCTTTTTTTTTTATTATCAAATATTTTTTAAAAAAAAGTTGATGTTTTAAAAAGTTTTTTTAAATAAATATTAATAAAAAAGGGTTATATTCTTGTTTAAAAAATTTTTTGGGAAAAATTTAAATTAATGTCCATAATTAATTGAAATTTTTGGGGAATAAAGGGATTTAAGTCGTTAAAGGATTTCGGTAAATTTGTCTTTTTTTTTAAACTTTTTTTTTGGGCTTTAATGGTTGTTTTTTTGGGAAAAGGTCAAATTTTACGGTTTACATTTTTTCGCAATTAATCTACAAAATTTTTAAAAAGTTAAAATACATAAAAAATTTTTTCTTTTTTCGAAATTTAAATAAAAAAAATTAAAAACGTAAAAATGGGGAAATTTTTCCAAAAATTTCTTAACTTTTTAATCTGTTATTTGTTATCCACTTTGCAAGAAATTTTTAAAGACATGAATCATAAAACTAATTTTTAAAACAGGGGAAGGGGAAATTGAATCTGTTTTGAGGGGGTGTTTCCCAATGTTTTTGGGCATTTACCCAAATTTTTTGGAGTTTTTTTTTTTTTTAAAAATTTAAAAATCGAAGCTTTTGTGCAAAATTTTGATCCGACCAAAGATGGAAATATTTTCTCCCGGGGGGCATAAAGGGTTTTTTAAAAAAACCTTTCCCCTTATAAAAATTTTATTTGGGATGGTTTGGTTGGTAACAAAAATTTCGGGTTTTGTGTTTTTGGTCAGAGACCCGTTTTAAAAACCTTCGTCAAGTAAGACATACACAAATAGCAGCAAAACTCGCTTTCAATAGGGGGCACACCCCCCGTGCGAAAGGGGGACCCAAAAGGGGTTTTGGTTTTGGTTTTGGGAAACTTGGGGGACTTTGGACGACGACGGGAATTTTAACGGGGAAACCAATCACCCATTAGGGGTTTCCCGGGGGGGTTTTCGGCGACCAGGGCTGGGAACCCCGAAACCCTTTAAAAAATTACCAAAGCCCCAAGGACCTTCCCAAAACCAGGCTATCCCGGGCCCCATTATTTGGTTGGTGGGGTTTAAGACATATTTTTTTCAGGTTTGGGGTGTTTGGGGGTAAACAAAGATCCGCCTAAAAAAACCTTTCGTCAAGAAGGAGGGACCCGCAAAACACACATATAGGGGAAAAAGGCTCCCAAAATCTATGGGCCACCTCCAAATTTAGACATTCCCTGAAGGGGACACTATTTGGGTTTGGGTTTGGGGGTTTGGTTGGTAGAAAATAATATTCGGGTTTGGTGGTGCTTGGTAAGGGACATTATTTCGAAAATTTTTTTAATTTTTGGGGATGTCTATATCAAAGAACCCTTTTGGGAAACCTTTAACACAGCCAATCAGTTTTTTAATTTTAGACCCCTGACTAATAAAGGGAGGGAATCATTTAAATTTTTACCCTTTAAAGACAAATTTGGCAAAAAAATTTGCCTAACAAAAATTTTTTTTTTTTTGGAAAAGGGGGATGTCGAATTTAAAAAAAAACCCCAGGGAAAATAAAGAAAAGCCCTTTGAAAATCCTTGAAAAAACAAATTGATTTTACAAAAAAAAAATTTTTTTAAAACTTAAAGATAAATTTTTTTTTGGAAATGAAGGTTTTTTTATGGTTTTAAACAAAATCGGGGTAAAGGGGTTTAAATTTTAAAATTTTCATTATCAAAGCCAACAATGAAAACCAAATTTTGGGGCCGAAAAAATTCCCTACAAAAATCCCCCAAAAACATTGGGGAAAGTCAGGAAATTTTGAAGGGGTTTTTAAATCGCGACACCCGGGCGACATTCAAAAGGCTTTTGGGGGAATTTTTTTAAAATTTTATATGATTTTAAAATTCATTTTATTTTGGATTTTTGGGGGAAAAAATAACCACAATAAGGTTAATAATAATGAGAAAAAGGTTTTTGGTATTTTTTAAAAAAAAAATTTAATTTTTTGAAATATTTCGAATTTTTTTTGGGGGAAAAATTTGGCGACAGGGGTTTTTTTTTGGATACAACTTTCGATGAAAAAAAAATTTGGGCCAAACCATTGCCCTGTTTCTAGGTACCCCGGATTCACTTTAGTGTTAACCTACTAAGAAAACGCGGGAAATAGGACTTTTCCCGAGTGCTTTAGGGTGTGGGGTTTTAAAAAAAAAGGGTTTTAAAGGTTTATCGGGGGGCGTTTAGATAACAAAAAAAATTTTTAGCTTTAGGGTTTTTTTTTACATCAGGGGGGAAAGAGACAAATCAGGGCTGTATTTTTTAAAGTTTTCGATTTTTTTTTAGTCGTTTTAAATTTCTATAGTAAAAAACCCCAGCTTTAATGAAAAAAAAATCAAAAAATTATTTTAATGATGTTGTAATAGAAAGTGGGAAGAAAAAACAAAAACGGGAAACCCATTTTTTGTTCCGGGCTACAGATCGAATAAGAAAGGGAAAATTTCTTTTTTTTCGGGTCCCAAAAAATGCAAAAGTTCTTTAAAGTTAGAAAAAGGCCCAATCTTTTTAATTGCACTTTAAAGAGGATTTTTTTGGAAAGAGCCATTATAAATGCATAACCCGGGGTCCCCGATCCCCCCCAGGTAAAGGGCCCGCACCCCCCCCCCAAAGGAAAATTATTTCCCCACTCCCCCCAAAAAAAAACCCGGGTGAGGTTTTTTTTTTATATGGGCAAAGGGGGTTTCCCTTTAACCAAAGTGGGCCTCTAACTACATTTTTAGGGTGTTTTAGAAAACCCATAGTAAAAATAAATATTTAAAGGGTAAAACCCGAATGGGGAAAACTTAAATTTTATCCCAAAAATTTAAAAAACCCAGTACGGGACTTTTTTTCTTAAATATTTTTTACTGATAGGTCAAAGCAGAGTTGCCCCTAATCGAAAAAAGGGAAAGGGCATTTTTGGGAATACCCTTTTATAATCCGGGAATTTACAACTTTTTTTAAATTTTTCCCTTTTAAAAAAGGTTTTTTCCTTTACAGCCAAGCATCGGAATCTAAAAAATTTTGGTAAAAATTTTCCCCCTAAAAATTTATGTAATTTATTTTTTTTTAAAAAAAAATAAAAATTTTAGCCGGAAACGTGATCCTTTAAAAAAACGGTTTCCCAATTTTCATTCCCCTCAATTCTTAAGGCAAAAAAAAAAAAGTTTATTTGGTAAAAATTTTTTTTTATTTAATGCAAAAAAATTTTAAAATTTTACAAAACACATAGAATTATTTTTAAGGTTTTACAGAGATTGTTTCACAAAAAAAAAAAAACCAAAAATTTTAAAAAAAATTAAGTTAAATATAACAAAATTCTATACCGTAAACTGGGGTTTTGCACTTTTTAATTTTTTTCTTAAATTTTCCCAGCCCCGTCAAATTTGAGACAAGAGGGGAAAAATTTTTTCCAAAATGTTCAAAAAGAAAATCTTTTAAAGTTTTTTTTGGGGCTTCGAGTCTAATTTTGGGGGAAAATTAAAAAAATTTTAATCCGAAGGTCTTTAATGCTTTAAAAAATTTTATAAAAATTTAAGTTTAAAGGTTTAAGGACCAGCTGAAAAATATGGGGGGGGAATTTCCCTCTTGTTTCCCTTGGCAAATAAAATCCCGAAGGGTCATCAATTCACCGAAATGTTTTAAAAATGCGGGGCGTTTTTAGGGAGTGTTTTAAATTTTGTTACGGGTTGTCGAATTGTTTTTGGAAATAATTGTCAGAAATGTATCGTCTGGAGACGCCAACGAACAAAATTTTATAACCCCTTTTTTTTTCCCGGGTTTTTGCTTTGAATTAGGGGGGGCCCCATCCCCTTCTTTAAGGGCCCAAAAATTTTAAAAAAAAATTGGAGCCATTTTGATTACCTTGTATTTGGGTTGTTTTATTTTAAAACCAAATAAAAATTCCCCAAGGGGTAAAATTTTTCGAGCCCCCCCCCCCCGGGGTTTTTTTAGCGTGGGGTGGTGGGGGGGGGGGGCGGGAAAATTTATTTGGGAATCAGAGTTACCGAGTTTTTTTTTATCAAGATTGGCTTTTTATTAAAAAATTTTAATCAAAATTAAAACCCCCCCCCTTTAAATTTAAAACGAGGGAAGCCCGGGGCGTCTTTGGGACCCCCCCCCTTGTGGGGGCCCCAAAGGGGCTAATTAACAAGGGAAGTTTTAATCCCTTTAGAGAAGATTTGTATAAACAAGTAAATTCCCCCCCAAAATTTCCCTGACTTTCCCCCTTTTTTTAAAATCAAAGAAATTTCCCGGTAAAAACTTTAAAAAAAAAAATTGGGTTTAGAAGAAGGGGGAAAAATCTTGAAGATTAGTGAACCGAAATTTTTTTTTAAAGCTTAAAACATCACAAAGAAAATAATTTCGAGGAAATTTACAAATAGCTTTGCCTTAAAAAAATGTGGATCAAAAGTTACGAAAAAAAACCCAAAAATGTCATAAGTTCTTTTTCATGGAGAGGGGCCCAAACTGTGTGTTTTGTCCCCTTGCAAAAAAATTAAATTTTTAAAGGAAGCTTCGGGAAATACATATTCCTGCCCCTGGAAAAGGGAAAAAGGAACATTTCAAATTTTTTACTAAACCGGTGGGAAGCCAAGACTTTAGAAGGCCTTTAAAAAAACTCGCCCAAGGGGATGTGGGGGATTTGGAACTGTAATTAAATTTTGACCCGATTTTTCAGAGGGAAAACCCAAAAAAATTTGGGGTGGGAAGGTCCTTCGCTTAAAAAATTTGAAAAGGGAAAAGTAGAAAGTTTTTTTTATTTCGTATTTGAAATGAGGGGAAAAATCCATGCTTTTAAAAAGGGGTGGTTTTAATCAACAGTTTTATAAATTGTCAAAGTTTTGACCAAAATTTTTAAATTTTAAAAAATTTTTAAATGATTTCATGTATAACCAAAGCAAAAAAGGGAAATTTTATTTGCAGTGATTCGTAAATGTAAAAAAGAAACGATTATCTTCATCTTTTGAGTTTTTGAAAAATTGTGAATGTCAAATTTTTTAAACAATTTAGCAGGGCCCACCTAAAGTATACAAGAAAGAAACCGATATCTTTAAATTCTTTTTAAACAGAACAGAAAATTTAAAACCCTGAAGTACAACATTTTCGGCACTGTCTGTGAACGTTAGCACGTAAAGGTCATTTTCCAAACGACTTATAAAATGTATGATATAAAAAAAGGAATTTTTTTGCCATTTGGTTAAAAAAAGTTTGGGTAAGAAAGTTTGTGAAAAATTTTCTGTCATAAAATTTTAAATTAATTTAAATATTTGATCAATTTTTTTCTTTGGGGGGTGTAAATATCAAATCCCTCGTATTGTATAAAAAATGCTTTCAGTAAAAAAGCAATTTAAATGTACTTGAATAAATAAGAACAGTTAATTAGTTATTAATTTTATGAAATTTTTTTTTTGTGAAAACATTTTGTAAAGAAGCTTAGCAATATTTCTAAAACTTCTGTACGGGAAATTTAAAAAATTTTTTTTTTTTTTAATTAAAAGTAAAAATACAAAAACTATCCAAAACAAAGAAAAATTTAATAAAATTAAAATGTAAAAATAGTTTAAAAAGAAGTTTGTTGGGATAAGGGTTTACAGATTTTGTCAAGAATTAACAGGGTTTTCCTACACTTTAATTTTAATTTAAAAAAAAACCATCCCAATGGAGGTACTAAACATTTTTTATTTAAACCCACCTACAGTAATTTTTCGTCTTTTAATGGGATCGGGCCCCCCCCCATATAAAAAACATCCAAGATGTTGTGTAAGTTAACTTTTAAACAATCTGGGAAAAAAAATTTTGGGAAAGTATCAGAATTTAATATTTTTGGGAAAAATAATACGTAAATTTTTTTTAAAATTTTAAATCTGAAACAGTAAAGAAAAAAAAGAGCAGGCTTTTGTAGGTGGGTTTTAAAAAGCCCGTTCCCCAATTCCTTGGTTTTTTAAAATTACAATAGTCCCAAATAATTTCAATATTTCTTTATTAATTTTTGAGTATTTTAACCTTTCTTAATTGTTTTTCAAAAATCGCATATTGATATTGGCTGACATAAAAAAATGACCCCCCTTTCGAAAATTGGGGAAAACATCGGTTTTCACATGGGTTTAACCCTTAGGGCGTACCCCCAAAAATTTATGGGCGTTCTTTTCAGTTAACTTTTTCAAATATACATTTTTACTTCGCATAACCCTTTTTAACTCATCTGTTTGGTTAGTAGAAAAAAATTTTTTACAAAAAGGGAAAATTTTCTTTTTATTTTTTTTAATTAACAAAATTTTTTGTTTAAATTTGAAAAAAATTAAAAACAATTTCCTTGTAAATAATTTTTTTCTACTCAAAACAGGGTGAGGGAAAAAGGTTTTTTGCGAAGGAAAAAGGAAAAATGTATAATTGGGAAAGTACTGTAAAAAAAACGCCCTGAATTTGGGGTAAAAAGAATAATGGGTTTTCAAGTTTTGGAAACTGACGCGTACAATATTTGCTAGGGGGTCCTTTTTTTGTCGGGCCCAAAGTCCAAAATGCATGTTGACAATGTCGTAAACCGAGGGTTTTAACAATATCCAAGGGTGTATTTTTATGGGCCCAAATTTGATATGGGGATATTGTACGACCCTTTTAAAATGTTGGGCAAAAGTCGAAAAAAAAGACGTCGTTAATATTTTCTAGGGGGTTTCCCTTTTATGTCGGCCAAATTTTTCAATATGCGAGTTTTATCAATGTCGTAAACCGAAGTTTGTTCAAATTCTGCAAAGGGGGGTCATTTTTTTTTGTCGGGGGGCCCAAAGTCGATTATGCAAAAAATTGTACAACATTTATAAAGTTTGGGCCCAAAGTCGTAAAACGGGCGTCGTACAAATTGCTGGGGGGGCCATTTTGACGTCCCGGGCCAAAATTTTACACCCAAAGTCGGGCCAATATTTTTTTTTTAAAATTGGCCCCCACGTTGGTGTGCTACCCCGGGGGTGGGAAAAAAAAAAGGGAAAAAAATCAAAAATTTACCCAAAAATTTCGAAATTTTTACTCAAATATTTTTTTTTTTTAAATTGTTTTTTCATTACTAGAAACTAAGACCCAAAAACATTCCTTTTTAGCTCAACACATTTTTAATACCAATCACCCCTTGACGCATTATTAGTTCAATTTCAGAATAGAGTGGCGCTTTGAAAAAATAATGACGGGAAATGTGTAGAAACTTTGTGTTTGTATTGCAGATTTAGCACCCTTTCGTGAAATAAAATTTTAAAAGGCGTTTCACAAAACTCTGCTTTGAGACTCAAACCATAACCGATTTTTGCTTTTTACTTTTGATGTCTTTTATAGAACGAAAGACCAGGAGGGGCGCCATTTTCGGATTGTTTTGAAAAAGATGTTCTCGAGTTATGATTTCGGTTTTAATCGGATTTCTTGCTACGGGGGTGGGTGAGACAAAATTTCCCGTTTGAGGGGTAATCGTTGTTTAATGGAATTCAGTTATAAATTAATTTTTTTATTTATCCTTTTTTTTTTTTAAATTAAAAATTTCCCATAATTTTACTAATTAATTAAAAATTAAAAAAATTGCATTAATTGTTTATTAAAATAAATACAAATTTTTTAATTAATATCGGATTAATTTTTTAATTATAATAATTTTTATTTTTAAATCCAACTATTTTATAAAAAAAATGTTTAAAGTAAAATTTTATTTTAAATTAAAAAAAAAAATAACGGTAAATAGTTTAAATTGAAAAAAAGTTGTTTTCATAATTTTTAAAATTCAAACAAATTTTTTGGTTTAATTTCCCTTTCGTTTTTGAATTAAAAAGCGAAATTTAATTGGATTGGCTATTTAATTGACAAAAAACATCAAAAAAATTAGTTGTACAAAAAGTAATATAACAGGGATTACCAATGTAAAATTTAAAAGTAGTTCTAAATTCTTTTTTACTTTTTCGAAACATCAGCGAACTAACATTTATTTTTGTTATTTTTATTATGTATTTGTAAGAAAAAAAACCTCCCTTTTTTGGATGAGAAAAAACTCGAACTGGCGAAAAGCCGCCAATCCCGGCAGCGCTATCCAAAATCGCTATCATAAGTTTTCCGCGGGCAAATTTTCCCAAGGCAAAAGTCCCCCGCGGGCAAATTTCGCCGGGGCAAAAATTCCGGCATTCTTTTTTTTTTTTCTTCTCCTTTTTTTTATATAGTTTTTTTGGTCTATCCGTTTTGCACAGGAAATTTTCCTTTTTCATGACATTTCTTACGTTCAAACGTACATAAAACTAAAAACAAAACTCCAAAAATGTTTTTTATTGAGGAGTGCTTACCAAATTTTTTTGCTTTATCCAACTGTGCAAAAAAGTATATGTTCAATTTAAAAAAGAAGCTCTGGCTAAATTTTGATCTGACCCTTTTAAGGGGTTTAAAAAAAACCTTCTTATATAGAATGCACAGCCCGAACATTCCATTTAGTTCAACCCATTTTTAATCATCAGTCAACCCTTTTATCTTTATTAGTTAATTTGGGAAATAGAGGGCCCCTTCGAAAGAATAATGATGTATGTAATTGTTTGTCTGACCAAGCCACAAACCTAAATAATATATGTCTACCAACCAACTTTTTTTGTACCTGCTGTTTTAGCCCTTTTCGTATAGTACAACCCAAAAGGGCTTTTCCGAACTCTTGCTATTGAGACTCAAAACACAAACACGATGTTTGTTTTTTACTTTTGATGTTTTTAAAAAAACGAAAGACCAGGACACGCCATTTTCAGGTTTGTTTTTGGCAAAGATGTATTCAGAAATTTCTGTTTCGGTTTGGAAGTTTTCTGTTTTTTAAGAGGGCTATTTAAAGATTTAATTTTTTTAAAAAGACATAGTGTAGACGACCTCGAAGGAAATGTTTTAAGGGACTAATGGGGCGATTTTTTTCGGGACGTCGGGCTTTCGACTCTAGGATTTTAAAGAGACGTTAACGCAGTGTACTCAAAAAAATACACTACACAAAGGCCGTAGGGGGTTCGAACTCGGGAAATTCTTTTTGCCTATGAGGGATTTTACAAAATCGAAGCTAACCCTTCCTTGCCGACACAATTCGAAATTTTTTTTTAAACTATTCTTCGAATCGCGGACTTGTAAACCCATCGTCAGAACCACGACATATACACCAAAAAAAGTACAGGGGTATAAACCCGCCCATTCACAGGTGAATTTTTGTTTGCACAAAAAAAAATCAACATAATAACAGGGTCCCCCCAACATTCGACAGTCGTGACCCTAAGTCTTAGAGTACGAAGTCGCCTAGGGGCCAGTTTTAAATTTAGACCTCCTCACTTTACCTCGGTTAAAATAACAAAACGTATAGTTCTTTGTTAAAGCTCTTCGTGGATCTGCTGTGTAAAAATTCTGTCTGTTCGGGGTTTTTTATTACGAAGGTTTATAAGGCGGGTCTCTATCAGCACACAAACTGGGAAAAAAAATAGTACCTACCTACCTACGTTCAAAAAAATTTGGTTAAAAAAACGAACTATGCAGAATTCTCCAAAAATTTCGTTCATTTTTGCAAACCTACCATTCGCTTCACTTTGAATTTATTATTAATTTAGTTCCCATTTGAAAAAAAAAGCTTCTTTCCCTTTATAAAT
>JAFNEN010006845.1:0-10479 GCA_019343175.1 Oedothorax gibbosus | reverse complement strand
AATTATAATATACCAAACGGAGAGCGACCAGTGGAGGGGGATCTTTTGGGTATAAAATAATGTTACATAAAAAAACACCTTTATTAAGGTACACCCGTGCAACCCGGGGTTTTTATAAAGATTTCTTATATCATTCCTCAGAAAGAATGCAAAGAAAGGTTCCCCTAAAACGTAGCTTTGTCACTTGACTAGGTACAAAATTACCAAGGCAAATGGAAACAACCAAGTGTAACTCGTGCGACGAAAAATCACCAAACAAACCCCCCCTTTCTACATACAGAAAAAAACTATGTAAAAATTTTTTTTTATTTAGGAGCCCTTTGGGGATCGGGCATGCAAGGACAGCAAGTATGAAATCTTTTTACAAATTTATGATTAATCTATCGATTTAAAACACAAATAGTTCAGTAGTAATTCTAATTCGGAAAAATTTTGGCTTAAAAACTTTAAAGAAAAAAAAATTTTAAGCAATAAAATTTTTTTAGACAAAATTTAACACTTTCACCACATTGCACTTTTTTGCAGCGTTTTTTTTTTTTTGGGAATAGTTTATCGAATCTGTGACGAATCCCGCCATATCAATGGGGATTCAGTGTTGTTCTTTGTGAAAAGGTTTGACTCAGCTTTAAAAGAAAAATTCATTTTAATGATGTAAATTAGAAAGTATCAGTCTTGGGTTTTTTTAAAAAATTTCCCATTTGAGTAACCGACCTTCTCCTTCAAGCCAGAATAAAAGTCTCTTTGCCCGCGTACCTGTTTTTTTTTATTCTCTCCTAAAAGGGGATTACACCCCCTTTCAATCAAACCTTCGGATCCCCGGGGCCCATACGCCGGGCAAGTTTTCGACAAATTCCAACCAACGGGGGACACCCCCCCTAGTTTAAAGATTCTCTTTAGAGAAAAATCTTCCAACTACATAAAAAAGGGAAAGGTAGCACAGAAAAGCCGCATTCGGCGAAAAAGGGGGAATCCCCCACATCCGCACTTATGCCAGCGTGACACATAAACAGTAAACTAAGATTTTTTAAACATAGAAATCAAATTAAATTTAAAAAACCCAAAATACACTTAAAAAAAAAAAATAGACGTCACAAAAGCATAATTGAAAAAACAAAACAAAAAAAAAAAATTACTCTTTACCCGCTGCTGTTTCTAATCGAGAAAAGGCATCAGCGCCCTTTGTTTTCAGCCCCCGGTTTTTGTACTGAATAGAGATTATAATGTGCGGGCCCCAAAAGCCTCTTGAATTTTTAGCTTTCGGGGTCTCCCTCTGTAAATACCGAGTGATTGTGGTCCGAGAAAATTTTTTTGGGGTTTCCAAAAAAAACCAGGTCTCAAATTTTTTAGAGCCCAAATAACGCGTAAGTTTCCCCTCTCAATTCAGCCCTTTTCTTTTGTGGTCGTCCGTTTCTTGTAGCAAAATTATCGGAAAAACTTTCCTTGCTCGTTAAATTTGGGCCCTAAGGTCGCGTCCACCCAACTCCAAAGCGTCACAAGAATTGGAAAAGGGTTTTCTTATTCAGGTGTTGGATGTACCGCCTTTACAAAACGTTTTTCAACTCCCCAAAAGGCTTGTTTTCCCTCATTGCCCCCGGGACTCTTTTGGATACCTTTTGGGGGTTGTTCGGTCAGTGGCGAGCAATTTTCAAAAGGGGGATTTTTCCCTTGTATAAAATAACCCCGGGGCTGAACGCAGGTCCTTTTTTCGTTATTTTGAAATAGTAATCCCTCAAAAACTTTTATTTTTTCAGGATCGGCCCATTTTTTCCCAGACCTAACATGACCCAAGTTTTAAAATGACTTAGTGACAATGACAAAATGACATTTTTGGATATTGCCGAGAAGTTAAGGGCATTTAAAGTTTTTAAAAAGCCCTTAAAGGGTCTAGGACCCCCGAAGATTTGGGGGTATAGAAATATCACTATGTAAATATCAGCGTATTCCCCAGTTCACTTTAAAACTAAAAAATCGTTTTTGAAAAAGTATTGGGACCCATTTAAAAACCCTACGGCATAATGCCAGATTTGCCCTTTTTTGGGCCCAAGAACGAGGGTTTGTTTTTTACTTGCCTCATCCATCGAAATAATCCCAAAACCCTTTTAAAAAATCCAAATGGGGAAATTTTTTAGCCCCTGCTTTGTATCTCGATCAGTGCATTTGCATGGGGAATGGGTTTTTTTGCACGCCAAATTCAAAAACCTGTAATCCAAAGCACAATTTATGCTGGGGAAACCTTCTTAGCCCCACAAATAATGGATAAGCTTCTTTGGCCCGAAAGTCTATTAAAACCCCTTTTCCCTTAAATCCGAAATTTTATCCCCCCGCGGGTTTTAAATTTTCCCGGGACCCTATAAATGTGGGCTGTTTTTGCTCATACTCTGGTTTTATGAAGGAAGACTTTCCCCCCTTTGCCCTTTTTAACTCTCCCAAAAAAAACATCTTTTTAAAATGCTTAACACCCCTTTTTAATTTCCCCCTCTCTTACCAGTTAAATGTTCTGTTTTTTAACCCAATTTTAGACCAAAGAAATTTCCCGAGTAGTTTTAAAACCCCTTTTCCGGGGGGGTGTTGCACTTCCCAAATCCTTTATTTTTCGTAACAACCCCCTAGCACCCGGGTGTATATACTGCCTTTAATTTTATTTGGTGCAAATGTCTTTTTGCTCCATTTTCAATTCTACCAGAAAAAGTGGTCGATTTTTTTTTTACTATTTCCCCCCCGGTCCTAACATCGAGCGTAAATTTATTTGTCGAAAATGGCTCCAAAAACAATAAACCCATCTCCCCCGTTATTTTTTTTATTAGAAGACCTTAAGTTGTTCTCGAGCGTAAACTGTTTGTTTTTTTTTTCGCAAAATTAGCCGCAAATTTAGATGCGAATCTAAGTTATTCTTAATTCTTCCCGTAACTTTCGGGCTAACTAATCCCCCCGATAATATTTTTGGGCCCCTCTAAACACGTTTAACAATGCCAAAAGGGCCGTTTGGAAATCTTCATACATAAATGGGGAAAGGGGGGAAATTCCCGTAGTTTCTTAGTACTTTTCCCTGTGGCCACAAAAGAAACGGCAAAACCTTATCCCAATTCCGTCAGTTTTTTAAAGCGGAGTAACATATTTTTTTAAAGGCCATTAATTCCCATAGGCCATTGCTCAAAGCATATCCCGGAGTACAAAACCTTTGACAAAACTAAGTGTTTGAAAAAATCCCCCGTCAAATTTTGCCGCGAAATTATCCCATTAAAACCCTAGCTATTACTTGGGGGAAATCCGTTCTCATAAAAATTTCAAGAGGGGGTTCGCATGTCGCCTTGGCAGTTTGTGTACGAAGAGGCACTGGGCCTTAGACGAGATATAGAAGTAGACCGCGCGAGTCGCATTCGTTTCCTACTGTCGGAAGCGTTCCGAAATGCACCACGTGAATCAGGGAAAAAGGATTGCTACATTGGAAAGGGATTGCTACACAAATCTTTTTGGGGGTTTCGATTTGGCGACTTTAATAGCATTTTGTAATTTTTTTTTTTTTTCCGATTGGGTTAAATATGTAAATAAAATTTTTTTAAGTGGCTGATCCAGAAATTCGGAGTGTTACAAAGTACTTTCTTTGCTTTTTTTTTTTTAGTGAAGCTAATTCATTTTTAATTAAAATTCTTTAATTACCCACTAATTAAAATTTGAAAATTATTTTTTTTGCATATTATAAAAATATTTGTTACTATATTCTTTAAAACTTTTGATATAATTTTTTAATAACTTTTTTTCTATCATCTATTTAAAATATATTGGTTATAAATAAAAATATTTTGCTTTTGTTGTATCTTTGTTTTTGAGGATTTCCACCTATTTTTTTAAAAAAAACTATAATGAATTTCCATACATGGCATAGAATTAAAAAAATAAGCACAGCCACATCAGACAAAGAAATTTTAATTGATGCAGTTTCACAGTAAAAGTATCTTTCAAAAACTCGGTAGGGGAAATAGGGAAAAGGGAAATATTTGCACCTGGTAAAAGATAGTATTGTGTATATTAAGTAACTGACATTTAGATTATTTTTTAAGGGTAATTAAATCTTGACAGTTCACAAAATTTAAACATTATCAAAATTTTGGTCATATTATTATAAGTAATATATGGAAAAAAACCAAATCAAAACATATAAATTTTTTAAAATTTGAAAATTTTTATTATTTAATTTATTACAACAGTAATTTTATCGTTATAAATACTAATGAAAAAAACGTTATATAAAAAAAAATTGCAAAGTAACTTACATAAAAATTTAAATTGAAAACGAATAAAGTTCCTTTTTTAAATTTAATTTCAAATTAAATAACATCGAAAGCAAAAACTAATTTTCGAATTAAAACTACATTAAAAATTTTAAATTTTGCATGAGTTTTTTGGCGACAAATTGATCCCAATCTTAAAAATAAAATTAAAACATATAATTTTTTTATTTAGACAAAAATTTAGATTTTTTTTAAAAAATTTTGGTTGAAAGGAATAAACTGCTATGCCTAACAAATTAAAAAACATGTTTAGTAGTACTTTGCGATAGAAACGGAATTTTAAATTAGGTTATGTCTCACGCCAATGAAAAATTTATTAAATAAAAACAAAAAAAATTATAAAAAATTTTTACATTCCTATAAAACGTAATAGGTCCGCCTTTCATTGTCTTTCGCAAAAACCAAAGCCAACGGGAACCCCACCATTCTGAATTATTTTTTAAAAATTCACGTGCTACACACGAGATGTTTAAAAATCCCCTTTAAAGAAATGGGGAAAAGGAAACCTGTTTAACCGCAGATTTTTTCTGCCGGGAGTCCGTGAACGAACTGCGAACCGGGTTTTAGGGTTCCTTCATTACCCCCCTTTTTCCTGACTAAGACGGCGCGGGCCACCTAAAATGTTGATCTTTACGACGGGGACGTATTTAGCCCCCTGAAGGGAAACCCGGGTCAAAGGACCAATTTATGGCTGCACGCCTGAAAGGGAATTTCGCCCCCCGCAAATCGGCTTAAGAGGACTCCATCAAAAATTTTCACATTTTGAAAAGTAATTTTATTCCTAGGAGAATATTCGCAAGTCAATTACCCCCACAATTTTAATAAAAGGTTACATTTTTTTTGTATCTTTGTAAAGAACGAAAGGAGAGTTTTCAAACAAATTTTTTGGAAAATCACATATTTTTTATTTTTAATAATTTTTAAATTTTGAAAAAAATTTGAGTCTCGTAAAGTTCAAACTTTAACGAAAAACAAACTCTCAAAACGAAAAAAGATAGAGAAATTTTTCACTCGAAAAACAAAATGACTTTTCCAATCGATTTAAATTGTTAAAAAAAATTTTAAATGTAAATTTTTTAATTTTTTAGAAATTTTCAAGTTAATTACCAGAAATGAAATGTACTTTACAGAACCCATAAAACTAAGACGCTTTATCGTCGCTCTGCAGGGGTCAATTAGGGGGGTGGCTGGATTCTAAGAAAGGGGGAACTTCCCTGGGGCTTAGTTTGGCTGGGGATTAACATCGGGTTTTTGGGGCGGGGATATTCTTACGGTCTAATTTTTGCATTTGTCAAGATTCGGCGGGGTTTTTTATAAAAGGCTTCTAAAGAAAGCATCGGGGGTGGAATTTCGAAAGATAAACTGTGTTTTGGTCAATGGGGGTATTTCATAGAGTATTTATATACCAAACAGGACTAGGTTTGTGCTCTTGGAAAAAGCTATTATACGTAATCCCTTTTCTTTAAACAAAACGCGCAAACTAAAACAAACTCGATATACGGGGTTATTTTTTTTAAAAAAAAAAACTGTATATAATTTTATTTGTCTGTATTACTTTATTGCTTTTTTATTAAATTGTGCAAACCTTTATTTGTTTTTCTCCTGTGTAATTACTTTTGTTTTTGGGGTACCAACCAAATTTTTTATCGTTTTAAAGTTTTCAAAAAATTTACTTTTGGTTTTTTTTTAGGTGCTAATTTTTTTATTTAGCAAAGAAAAAATATTTCGTTTTGCGCCAATAAACTTTTTTTTTGTTTTTAAAATTTGGGGGGAAAGAAATTTTTTTGATAATTTTAGAAATAAAAGGGAAACACAAAAGGCCGGTTTAAAAATTGGGCAAGCAAAGGGGCCTTGAAAGCTTTCAAGGGCCCCCCTTAGAATATTTTTTTTTGTTTTGGAATAAACCTTTAACTTAAAGGGTTTTTTTAAAATAATTTTAAAAAAAATTACTTTAATTAAAAATGAAAATTTTAAGAAAAAATAAAAAAGAGAGCAAAATTTTCGTCTGAAAAACCCAATGGGACATCGGAAATTTTAAACTCCCCCTCCCCACGCATATATTGTTCTTGAGTATTTTAGGCATTCAATTAATTCGACACATTATCTTTAAAAATTGTAGCATTTAAAAAAATAGTTCATGGCTGCATAAAATAGGCATTTTTTTTTTTTTTTTTTCCCCGATGATAAAAAGTAACTTCGTACCCGTTGAAGGAGACTTTTTTAAATACCTATTAATTAGGGTTTCCTTAAGATTTGGGTTGCCTTGTGATATATTTTTTGTATGGTTTATAAAGTTTTTAATTTTACTTTTCAAAATTTTGTGAGGAAGAGATTGCCATTGTGTTGATTTTCGGGCCTCTGATCAATACTTCATACACTATATAACTTTTAATGTATATTCATTATGGAAATTAGATTTAAAGACTATGACAATTAGTCCTCTTTTGAATATTAGTTCTTTTACTCAATATTAGTCTTATCAAAAATAACCTTGAAATCTTAAAAAATTATCTTTACTAAAAAATCATAATTATTTTAAAATAGTGCAGAGATGTTTTCACAAGTTCAAGTTTATTCTGCTTTATTTTTAAGGTAAACTGATTTTAAATTTAAAGAGGAGGGTTTGAATTTTAATAGATTATCGAGACTAAATTAAATATTATTAATCTGAGTTATAAAAACTGTAAAAAAAATTCAAAATTCGTGAATTACCCAAAAAACTATTGTCTCTTCTCTATAAAATTTCTAAACCCATAACCCATTTTTTTCTAGCCCGTCTTTTAAAAATGTCCATCCTTTTTCACCTGTTTTTTTCATAAGCCCAGGGCAGGGACCCCTAACCTTATCTGGTTTTTCTAGTTTTCACGAGCATAGAGAAAAAGGGTCAGAGAGAAGTAGTTGTTGAATGGACCTTAAAAAAAATTTAAAAAACAATAACAAAACACTGATTTAGATTTTTTTTTCTTTAGTCAGCCCTTTTTTTTTATGTCTTTAAATTTTTTACTTATTACTTGTTTTATGAAAAAAAGCACAAACCCTTTTGTTTTCTTTTTAATTTTTTGTGGTTAGTTAGATATTTAACAAGTTATTTTCAAACATTTCAAAAGATGATTAATTAAAAATGGGGGTTGAAAAATGCAACTTTTAATTATTTAAAACCAAAAAAGTTGTATGGGAGCAAAGTTTGCGCATGCGCGATTTTTTTCGAAAACTTTTTAAGACATCCAAAGGTGTGAGGTTTCAGACCGACAGACGCACAAGTGTTTAAAAACACTTTTTTTTGGAAATTAAATAATACCCTCCAAAACGTATAGAAAACACACTTGGGTTGGGGGACATAATATCAGGTTTGTGTGCTTGTCGAGACCCTTATAAACCTTTTCAAGTAAACAGACACCACCCACACATAGTGAATCCACTATTTTTAGAGACAAGGTCAACTAAAAGGATCCCGAATGGCTTAAAAAAAACCCTTCTTATTTTTACCTAATTTCACTCTTTTTAAATTTCCCATTTTCCCACACATCGTGAGCGGATAAACATAGTAAATCGAAGAGAATTTTGGGCCGTTTTTTCCCCTGAAAAAAACTTTTTCATTTTTCTTTTTATGGATTAGATTTTTTGAGTGCTTTTAAAAAACAATAGTCCAAACGTTATTATATACAGCATTTACCTGCCCCCCACGGAGATAGGGAATTTTAAAGTAATAAATTTTTGTTATTTAGTTTAGGGTTTTTTTTTAAAAAAAATAAATTTTTCAAACTTTTTCACGAATTTTTTTAACTTATTTAAAATTATCTTTAGTTTGATACTGCTGCAAGTAGCGTTCATAATCTGTGGACGGGGGTTTTTGTACTTTTTATTAAGATGGACAGCATGTTATTATACATTTACTTTTCTTATAAACAAAAGCGAAATTTAAAAAATTAACTTTTATTGTTTTTGTTACTCATAAAAAAAAATTTAGCGTGTGAAACTCGTTAAAACCCAAATTTTTAAGTTCGTTGCCCTTTTTGTTCGCTGTAAAAGTAGTTTCGATGACGGGGGGACAAACCCCAAACCCAAAGGGAAATAAAAAAAAGACAATTGATATAACACAAAAAAGAACTTATACAAAAAAAATATCCGTTTTAATGACCCCTTTTTGAATTTGCAAAAACCCCCCAAACGTGTAGAAAAACCAAAAATGTATTTCGAATTGCGAATCACCACAATTTTCTTTCATTTCATTATATTTCAATTAGGGAATTTAAAATAAAAATGTCTATTTAATTAAGCTACATTTTATTATCGATCAAAAATTGGTGCAAAAAACCTTTTTATTTCCTGTGTAATTCCATTTTTTTTTTTCGGATCCATCCTATTTATTTTTATATCTAAGTTTTAAACGATTCCTATGTGCTATTTTTTGTTTAGCGTGGATAAATAATCACGTCAATATTACTATTTGTCTTGTGCATCCCAAAATTTACTATTAAAAAAAAGTCCTTTATGTAGGGAAGAAATTGGAAAAATCACATGCATTGGGTCAAGACGCCTTTATTCTTCTTTGGCCCGACACAAAACGCCCCGGGAAAAAAAAACCCTTCACGTTTTTTCCCCCCCTCCCCAAAACCCCCTTAGGGAAGGGCCTGTCTAGGGGGGGGGCCAAATTTTGCCTGAATAAACAAGTAAACGTATTCTTACAGCAAAGGCGTAAACTGCATATTAGGGTCCTTTGGGATTTCGGAAAACTGGGGTTTTTTGATTGGAATTCCAAAGGCGTCCTTTAAATAGGGATTTTTTTAGGCGGACCCTACGCCGTAACTGACCTCTTCACAGTACTACAATAAAGTTAAATTTGTTTTCTGACGCCCCCCAGAAAAACGCAATTTTACCTTTCTAGATTTTTTCTCCCCGCCAAAGCCCCCCGTAGAGGGTTTTAAAAGCCATCTCAAAATTTCCTTCTCCTAACTGGGTCCCACCACGTTTTAAAACCTTCATTTACCTTTATTCTATGATAAAGTAAACCGTCCTCAAAAAAATGGGAGTTTTTTCCTTTAAACCTTTTTCCCAGAATTGACAATGACGGACAACCCCTTTTGTAGCTCCCTTTTTTATTCTCTTTCCCAAGGGGAGAGGCACCCCTTCAATCAAACTGTGGGGCCCCCGGGGCCATACGCTCGGGGTAAAGATGGCGACATATTCCAGAGGGGAGGGGGACAGAATCCACTAATAGGGCCTTTTTTAAATTTAAAAGGGGTTTAATACAAAAGCATTTAGGACATCATTTAAATCAATATACAAGCAATATTCGCACCGGAAGGTTTTAATTTGCGAAAACCAATTGAACGTTGGGAATTTTTGGGTATTGCAGTTTTGGTCATAAATCTTTCGTCAGCGAAATAAATAGTCCCTATTTTGGGTCTTTTTTTAACTTTTGTTAAAAGATAAATATTTGTTTTTACATTTTTGTAAATAGAATATTAAAAAAAATAATAATAATTAATTTTTATTTTTTCATCATTTCAGTGCAAGGGGGAGCAGGCGGTATGTATTTTTTTTCTTTATTTTTTTTAATTAAAATTATTTTTTAGCTATTAAAAGATTACCCCTTGTTCGCATGGCTTAAAAAACGATTTAAAATGTATAAAAGTAATGCACATAAGAATTAGTCTGTTTAGGGGAAAGCATTTTTTATTGTTTTTTATTCCCCAATTTTTAATTAAAATTTTAAAAATACTCGTAGTCTACACAAAAAAGAAAGTTTAAACTAATGGGCTTAAATTTTATTTAACAAATTTATTATCAGGGGGGCCCGGAGGGGAGGTGAGAAAAAAAAATATACCTTTTTCCCTTACAGACGGTCAAATTGAAAAAGTTTAAATATTACATTTAAAGGTTATTTTTTTAATCTTTGGGCGAAAAAAATTTCAGCTGACAGTAGGGCCCGATAAAATTTAGTTTTATAGTTGTTGCATCTTCGTTAAAATAATTTTGTTTTAAAAATTACGGAGTTGTTTTTTTGTTTAAGATGGTTTTTTTTTTTTTGATTACAGGCATGATTTACTTTGGTTCCCCTCAGATGTCGGCCTGTCAAATGAGTTTTGTACCCCGGGACACAAATTTTCGAGCAGTTGCCAAAAGCCCAAAGTGGAGCTCAAGGCGATTTTAAGTCAGCAGAAAAAAAACCTCCAGGTAATAAAAAAAT
>JAFNEN010006844.1:0-11511 GCA_019343175.1 Oedothorax gibbosus | reverse complement strand
ATGTTATTTTGGTGTTTTTTTGCATTTTTAAAAAAATTTTTTGGGTTTTTTGCATGGGGGGCCCGATTGTTGGCTTTAAACCCTTTTCCCTTTGCAAATTGTGAAACAAACGTGGTGTTACGTTTGTCTCGCTGCGGCGCTGCCCCATGTTTCCCAGGGAATGGAAATTGATTGTGTGGGGGAAAACAGTGCCGGGGGGGCTTTAAACCCCCCGGTCTTTTATATAAGTTTTTGGGTTTTTGGGTTTTTTTTTTTTTAAAAAAATTTTTTGTAAAAATGTAGATGAAATTTTTAATTTTAAGGATTTTCAAAAAAAAGGGAAAATTGAAATTATTTATTATAAGGTTTTTGGGGGATGTGGATCATATTGTGGGATATAATCATTGTAAAATACATTAAAAAACATTTTAAATTTTTAAAATTACTTTCCCGGGGATAGGGGTTTTAAATGGTTAGGAACTAAAATATAAAATATATTTTAAAAACCAACACACATAAATAAAGCAAAAAAATAAACAGTAGTTTTTAAATTTAAAACCCAATTTTAAAAAATTTAATAAAAATATTTTAATTTTTGGGTTTTTGGGATGCTTATTCTTATTATATACTTATCCTAAAGCAAAAATTCAGAAACTTGTAAAACCCCCGTGTATAAGGCCACTTTTAAAATGTGTATTGAAATTTTTAATTTTAAATGTTTATTAAATCAATATGACGAAATTTAGTATGTTGCTTTTTTGCCCGTACTTTTTAAAAAGGGCCAAAAAATTCAAATGTTTGGAATCAAATTGTTTATAACAGGGTGAACACATTGTAGGTTTACCTTAAAAAAAACCAGATTTAATTCTAATTTAATTCCGGGAAATTGGTCCTATTTTGCATTGAACAAAAATATTAAAAAAAATGTTCAAACTAACACATACATAAAGCCAAAAATAAATTTAGAAAGTTTTTAAATTTAAAAAATTTATTAAAATTATGAAAAAAATATTTTTAAATTTTTGGGTTCTGTGAGGGAAACTTCGGGTACGTACCTAAAGAAAATAATCACAAATAAGGCCCTGTATATAGCCCCCCCCCCGATTTAAAAATGTGTAGTGAAATTTTCAATTTAAAAAATATACAATTTCAATAGACTAAATTTATAGTATGTTTCGCTTCTGTGACATACTATTCAGGCCAAATTTAAACCCGGTAAAGTTGGGGGACAAATTTTTAAATTAAACAGTTTTATCATCATTGTGGGTAACTTTAAAAACAAATTAATTTTAATTATTTCCCGGAATTTTTTCCCTACTCGTCTAAAAAACTAAAATTTTAAAAAAAAATTATACCTCCCCCCCCCACATACAAAAAGCTAAAAAAATAAACCCATTTTTTGTAAATTAAACAATTTTTAAAAATTTTAATGAAAAAATATTCTTAATTTTTGGGTTCTGGGTTTAATATTTCCCCCTTTGGGTTCCCCCTTATCCCTAAAGCAAATAATAAAAAACTTGTAAAAGGACCTGTTATATAGTCCCCCCTTTTAAAAAATTGGGGTAGTTTTAATTTCAATTTAAAGATATTCAATCCAAAATGAAAAAATTTAAAATAGTTTTGCTCGCTTCTGTGAAAATACTATAAAAATTTAAAAAATTTAAAAAGTCAAGTTGGAGAAAAATTTTTTTATAGCAGTTTTTATCATCTCTTAAAGCAAAAATATAATCATTGTAGAATAGAAATTAAAAACCCATTTTTTAATTTTTTTTAAATTCCCGGGGTTTTAATGGTCCAAACTGGTCTAAGAACAAAAAATATAAAAAAAAAAAAAATTTTGAAACCAAACAAAAAAAATAAAAAGTTTGGGAAATGAACAGTGTTGTTAAATTAAACTTTTTTAAAAAAATTTTAAATAAAAATATTTTTATTTTGGTAGTTTTAGGATCCCTTACTTCTGGTAGTATCCTCAAGAAATAAAAAAAATTTTTTTATTTTGGTTACGTTTTAAAATTTGGGGGAATTTTTAATTTAAGGATATTAAAACCCAAAAACGATTAAAATTTTATAGTTTGCTCGCTTTTGGTGACACACTAAAATAAAAAAAAAACAAATTTAAAAACGTTAAGTTGGAGTTTCTATTGTTAATAAAAATTTTTATCATCATTGTGGGATAGCTTTAAAACAAATTAATTTAAATTACTTACCTGGATAGGGTTTTTTCCTACGGGTTTATGAAATAAAAATTTTTAAAAAAAAAAGTTTAAAAACTAACACAAAACATAAAGCAAAAATGAATAGTAGTTTTAAATTAAAAAATTTATTAAAATTTTTAAAAAAAAAATATTTTAAAATTTTTTGGTTTTGGGATAAAATTAATTCGGGTTACGTACCCCAAAAAGCAAATAACAAAACTTTTATAAGGACCTGTTATACCAACGTTTTTAAAAGTGTAGCGTAATTTCAATTTAAAGAAAATTAAATCCAATATAAAAAAATTTTTAGTATGCTCGCTTTTTTGATTTTACTTTTTAAAGGAAAAATTTTTTAAAAACGTCAATTTGGAGATCAAAATCTTTTTTATAGCAGTTTTTATCAAAAATTTGTAGGATATAATCATTGTAAATTTAGAATTTTTAAAACCCATTTTAATTCTTATTATTTTACCGGGGTATGGTCCTATTTGGTCTAAAACTAAAATAAAAAAAAAAGATATTTTAAAAACCAACCAAAAAAATAAAATTGAATAAATAGTGTTGCCAATTCAAAAATTTTTAAAAATATTTTTAAAAATATTCTTATTTGGAAATTTTTAGGATCCCTACTTCTGGACGTATCCTCAAGCAAAAAAATTTAAATTTTTTTTTTTTAATATTTTTACGTTTTAAAAAATGTGTTTTGTTTTTAAAATTTTAAAGATATTAAATTTTCAAAACGATTAAAAATTAAGCTTCCGGGTTTTTGGACAAAAATAAAAAAAACCCAAATAATTTAAATTTTTTAATTTTAAATTTTCTAATGTAAAAAACCATTTTTATCATCTTGTAGGATACCCTTAAAAACAAAATTTAAATTTTCATTACTTCCCGGGATAGGGTGCTTGGTATATGAACTAAAATTTAAAAAAAAAAAATTTTAAAAAACAAAACACATACAAAAAGCAAAAAAGGGAATGTAGTTGAAAATTTTAAAAAATTTTTAAAAAATTAGGGATAAAAAATGTTTTTAATTGTTGGTTTTTGGGATGAATAATTCTGGAAACGAAATCTTAAAAGCAAAAAAATAAAAAACTTGTATAAGGACCTGAAATATCCCAAACCCCAAATTTAAAATTGTACGTAATTTAAATTTTAAAAGTTTATTCAACCCAAATATACAAAATTAAGTATGCTTCCCTTCTGTGACAAAACTATATAAAGGTAAATAATTAAACGTCGATTTTGGAGATATTTTTGTTTATAGCAGTGTTTTTTCATCTTTTAAAGCATATAAAAATCATTGTAAAATATCTTTAAAAACCTTTTTAATTTTTATTATTACCCGGGATAGGTTTCCTACTGGTTCAAAAGAACAAAAAAATAAAAAAAAAGTTTATTTTAAAACCCAAAACAAAAACCTAAAAAATAGCTTAAAAATGAATAGTATTTTGTCAATTAAACAATTTTTAAAAATATTATAAAAATATTCTTATTTGGGTTAGTTTTAAGTTTGCCTACTTTGGTAGGGACCCTCAAGAAAATAAAAAAATTTTTTTTTAAATATTCTTACCGTTTTAAAAATGGTGGTGGGGTTTTTAAATTTTTAAGGTATTCAATCCAAAACGATTAAAATTAAAAGTTTGCTCGCTTTGTGCCCAACTATATAAAAAACAAAAAATTTAAACTTTAAGTTGGATATCTAAGGTCAAAAAACCCCATTTTATCTCATTGTAGGAAGCATTAAAACATAATTAATTTCATTATTTTCCCGGGGAATTTTGGTGCTACTGGTTTTATGAACTAAAAAATTTTAAAAAAAAAAAAATGTTCAAACAAACCCCATACTAAAGAAAAAAAATGAAAGTTTGAAATTTTTAAAAAAATTTATTTTAAAATTTATGATAAAAAATAGTTTTAATTGGGGGGTTCCCTGGGATGAAATAATTTTTTGGTACGAAATTTTAAAAGAAAATAATAAAAAAATTTAATAAGGACCTGTATATACCAAGGGATTTAAAATGTGTAGCGAAAATTTAAAATTTAAAGTTTTCCCAACCCAAAATATGAAAAAATTTTCTAGTAGGTTGCTTCTGTGACAAAACTATAAAAAAGGAAAAAATTTAAAAACCGTCGAGTTGGGGGATATTTTGTTTATAGGGTTTTTCATCATTAAAGCATAAAAAATAAAATTGTAAAAAAATCTTTAAAACCCTTTTTAATTTTTTAAATTACTTACCGGGTAGGGTTTCCTACTGGTCAAAAGAAAAAAAATATTAAAAAAAAGAAAATTTTTAAAAACCCAAAACAACATAAAAAAATATTTGAAATGAATAGTATTTGGTCAATTCAAAAATTTTAAAAAAAATTTATTAAAAAAATATTTTTTAATTGGTATTTTAGGATCCTCCCTTCGGGTTACGAAAACCCCCTCAAGCGAATAACCCTTTTTTTTAAAATTTCTTATTGGCCATTCACGTGATTAGTTTCTTTTTCCTGCCGCTAGATGGCGCAATTAAAATTTGGAAATAGTTGTCCATACTTTCTGTCATAAAAGTTAGAATAGAAACCAAAAAATTTTGGGCTCCGTTTTTTCTTGTTTTATCCTAAATTTTCCTGAATATAAAATCGTGGCAAACCAACTTGGGGCGTACCCCGAAAAGAATTTGAACGGGAATTTTTAAATCGTGCTTTGCTTAAAATTTCATAGTACTTTTAAAACCCTTAAATTTAAATCGTGCTTTTGTTAAAACTATCCGGGTTTACTTTAAAAAAAGTGGAAAAAGTGGGTGCAAAAAATTTTTGGGCTTCGGGCCCAAAATGGGTTCTTTTGCAACATTTTTTTTGCCCCATTTTTAAAATTTGAAATTTTTACGTGTCCAAATATGGCGGAAAAAATTGAAAAAGCTGAAAAAAAAGCAGTGTTGAAAGGGCAACGCAAACCCAATTAAATAAACCAAAAATTCGAAAAATTATACAATAAAATGAAACCGTGTTAAAAAATAAAAAATGCGAAGAGTTTAAACTGTTTGCTAGACCAATTACTCAAAAAAAAAGTAAACTTTTAAGATTTTGGGACATAAAAATAAAAGGTTTTGGGTTGTCATGCAAGTTTTTGGGAAAAAAAAATTATTTCCGTAGAAGAATATTTTGGGAAAAAAAAAAAGTTAGATGGGGGGGTAAAAATTAAACGTTTTTCTTAAACTTGAAGTAAAACCCAAAAGCCCCGGCCCTTTCCCAAATTTTTGAGGCAAATGTAGGTGTTTCAATGCAAAATGATGGGCCCCCAATTACTTCAAATTAAATGAAAATGGGGGAAATTTTACCCGGGCAAAATGGCTTTCCCTAAGCCCCACATTCCCTAGATTTTTTGGTGACAACCAATTCAATGGTTAGAATTTTGGGGGCCCAATTTGGGGATTCGTTTCATAAAAATAAGCCCTTAACTAACGAAAAAAAAGGTTTCATTATTTAAGGGTTCTTTGGAGGTTCGGCTTTGAATACTAAAAAGGGTCTTGCGTTAACTAAAAAAAAATTTATAAAAAGTGTATTGAATTTTTAAAAATCAAGATTTGGTCGAGATAAATTTTGGAAATTTAAATAGTCAATAAACAAAAAACTTTTAAATTTTGGAAAAACCAGTTCGAAATTCGCAAATATAAAACCCTTTTCGAATGTTGGGGGGATCATTAAAAGTAAATATTGGTTTTTTGGAAATTTTAAAGGGTTGTTGCGGGGAGTTATGGAAACCCTTTTGTGCCCAATTGTCATGAAATTATTCCCAAATTTAAATTTAAGTTTGAGTATAATAGAACAAGAGAATCTAAACCTAAATTTAAACTTTTTGGAACTAATGGATTTTTTAAAAAATTAAAAATTGGAGGCGGGGGAATGTAAAATTTTACTAAAATAAAGCTAATGTACGAAACGAGGGTTTTTGCAGGGGGTAGGGGGTTATAAAAAATAGAGATAAAAAAAAAATTTGTAAAAAGTGAAGTTTTCCTTTCCCCACTTGCGCTAAAAAAATGCTTGTTTTTTTTGGGCGAGAAATTAAACCCCCCTTTTCCTTAAATTGAAAAACTTTCTCGCTGGGGAAAAAAAAGTTTAAAAATTAAAGGAGAGGGAGATGTTTTTAGATGTTTTTAAAAAGGGTTCCCTTTTAATTTCCCCAGTTGCAAGGAAAAAAATTCCCCTCCTTCCCAAAAGTGTAAAAGCCCGCAACAATGAATTATTTTGTTTTGAATGGAAAAATAGGAGCCTGATGTCAAAAACCCCCTCAAAAATTCTGAATGGGTTTTTTTCCCAATGTACCATTCAAAAGGAGGGGGAAGGCCCAATTTTGGGCCCACTTGTCAGTAGGGGTTTTGGGAAAGGGGCAGGGTTGTGGGTCAAATTTCAAAATTTGTTTTTTTGTTATTTGATTTCGGGGCCTAGCTCCGGGGCAGGTTTGTGACAAGGGGAAAATTCCGAGGGATTGAATTGTTGGTCAACTCTTTAAAAAGGGGTTTTTTTTCTGGGATTTTAATTGGTTAATTTGGGAAAATTCCCCAAACCAAAAACCGCTTTTGACTTTAACAATTTGTTTCAATATGCCATTTTAATGACCTGGGCGTTGGGCAAAGGTTGAGGTTTCATTACAGATAAAATTTCTCATGCTAAAATTTGAATCCCAAAAAAATTTTAAAAAGGCAGATTTTGGGCTAACGTTTAAATTTCCCTGTAGGGGGGTAGCCCCTAGTGGGGGGGAAAAAGAAAAATTTGATATTTTTTTTGGGTTGTGACTTTAATGGGGGGTTTAAAACGGGAAATGGGATTGAGTTAAAAAAAGGGGCTCTATTGTATTAAAAACTTTATTTGGATCTTTGAAAGTGGAACAGCAAGATCTAGTGAAAATTTTTTGAATCCGGGTTAACCTTTACGTTTTAGGCAAAAGTGAAATCGAGAGAGATCGTAAACAAGAAGGCTTGTTTTAAAAAGGGGTTGGGGATGGGGAATTTTAAAATCTTAACTTAAAAAAATTGGGGGGAAGGGGAAAAATTTGGGTTTATTTCTAATAAAGGTGAAGTAGTCTCTTGAATATTTGGTAGGGGAAATTAAGGGTTTTTAAAAATAATTTGAAATATGACAATGAGCTTTTATTAAGGGGGTTTCCCTTTTAAAAGGGGGAAGTTGTTTTACCCGAAATTTTTGGGGTTTGGGAAAAGGAGTTTGTTTAAGTTTTGGTATCACTTTTTTTGGGAAGGGACCCCTTTTTTTGGTATAAAAAATTTAAGTCAGTATTTGAAGAGCATTTTGATGCCCGGGAAAATTTGAACAGGCCCGATAAAAACCAAAGGGATGATTTTAGTGGATCGTATTTTTTAAACGCCCCCATCACCCCAGTTTTAAGAGAACAAAAAAAACCCAATCGTCCCACGTTTAAGGATTGAAATTGATATGTTTTCCCAAAGGAAAGGGGGTTCGCTTTCTTTAAAATGATAATCTTCTTCGGGGCCCAAAATTTTAAAATCCAAAATTTACTGACACTTTTAAAGAATTTTTGGGATGAAGGGGAAAGGGCATAGTGGGGAAATTTTGAGGGGGCCCTTTTTGAGTAAGGCCCCCTTAAAGAAGTGGATCAAAATTTTGCCAGCGTTTTCTTTGGATTGATAAAATTCCCCCCTACCAAAATTAAAGGGTTTAAATCAAAACACTCAGTTTCTTTGGGAAAGTCAAATCCTCTCCTTTTCATTGGGAGCCCCCCCATCAAGCAAACCCCTTAAGGACATTTGGGAAAATTTCCCAAAACGCTGCCCACAAACCTTAAAAAAAATTTTCTTTTCGTAGACGATTTAATAAATAAGTTTGGGTGACCAAAAAAGAGGCGTTGAAAAGTGGAAAGATGCTAAAAACATTCTTGCTTCTGCTAATTGAAATTACGCGAAAAGGAGAAAATAATTCCCCTGAACTCGCCTTTCTATTGGCAGGACAATAACTTGAAAGAAACCCGAGGAAATTTTAAATTTCAATTTAAAGGGACTCGGTATTTTATGGAACACGGGTTTCCGATGAATTGAAATTTCGACCTGACTTTAATTCTTCGTGCTTTAGAGAGGACAAATCACTAAAAGAAAACATCTTCAGATGTCTTGTAATTTTTTCGATCCAATGGGTTTTAATAGCTGCGTTCACCATCACGCAAAAATCCCACTTCAAGGGAAAATGGCGAAGGGGTCGACCTGGGGTGAAAAATTTGCCAAAAAGAATTGGGAAGGGAAAAATTTGGAAAAAAATGGAATTTGGGAAAAAGGAAAAAATTGCGAAATTATCTATACCACGTCCCACTTTTCCAAAAAATCCCTACCACGACACGAATATGAAAAAACAGTGTTTTGTGACGCAAGTGAACTGCCTTGGTTTTTGGGGTTGCCTATGTTCGCTATCCTGAAACGGGGAAAATTTTTCAGTAAGTTTCATCACTCCAAAATCCTTTAGTTGCCCCCCGGTTTTTGAAGATAACGGTTTTCCCCGACTTGAGCTTTTAGCAGCGGCCTTTTGGGGCAAGAGTCCCTTTACTCCCTTTTAAGGAAAAAATTCCAGATTTGGGAAACCCAAATACACCTTGTGGAGGGAAATCAAAAGTTGCTTTTACGGATAAAAGGTAACGCAAAAATTGGAAAAAAACCCCCAAAGTGAGTAAACGAGTGAAAAAAATCCCAAAAATGACAGAACCAAGCAACTGGAAAAAATTGCAAGGAAAAGATAAACCCCGCAATTTGCTTACAAGAGGGGTGGGTTTAGCAGAGGGTCTTTTTAATGGTACTATTAAAAATTTGGGGGAGGGCTAAATTTATGGTTAGGTCTGTCCCGGAAAACGCAGTGGATTAAGGGGTTTTTTTCAAAGAGATGACAAAAAAGTTTTCCCGAGAATCTGAAGTATCGTTTGAAGCAAGATCTAAGGTGGTGAAGGTGAAATTTTATCTCGGGTGAAAAAAAAAAATCAAGGTAAAATTTTAAAATTTATGAAATCCTCAACAGATTTTCTTTTTTTGGAACAAGTTGCGTTAAATTGTTTGGGTGGGTCTTGTTTCATTTTGAAAATTGGGAAGGTTTCTTTGAAAAGGAAAACCCTTTTTTCCCCACCCAGGAACTACAAGGGGCCCTTGGGGGGATTGTGAAAAGGGGTTCAGTTGGGAAACGTTTAAAAAAATATGGATCGCCCCGAAAAAGGGGGAAACCCACTGAGGGCCCAAACAGCAAGATTTTTTCAACTAAATTTCCCTTTTTGGATTCATCGGGGGTACTCAGAGTTGGTGGGCGAAATTCGGCACTCGGGTTTGTCTGACTCAAGAAAAAAATCCCATTCTCTTTCCTAAAATCATCACGTGTGCCCAATAATCGTGAAACACTTCCAAAAAGAAAAAAAAACTTGCATGGTGGTATACCAAAATACGTCGTCAGCTTATGCAGTGTTCGGGTCATAACGTCAAGAAAACTATGCGAAAAGTGAATTTTTTAAAGTGTATGAAGTTTTTTAACCAAAAGGGGCCCCCCCCTGAAACCAATTTATGTCCGATTTACCATCTCCCCAAAAATCACACCACAAAAGTATTTTTTGATTTTTTGGGGGCCCAAAATTTCCCCCCCTGGACCCTTTTCCCCTTTACACCAAAAAAAGGGGCGAGGGGGGAAAAAACTAGCAAGAACCCGTTTGGGATTTCGTCTGTTTTTTTTACGAAGGGCTTTGCAAACCCAGAAGTTTGAGTGATCTTTCCGGGCTTTAGGCATTCCTTTTGGGGTGCTTTTAAAAAAGGTTTTAAAAGCTCGCCGAGGCAAAGCAGCAAAAAGATTTGGGCGCGACTGCGGTAAACCAAAATAGTGGGGGCCAAAAGAAGGGAAATTGGGGAAGGGTTTGGGTTTTTCCCTTCTCATCCAACGAAGAAATCCAAAACCCCTCTTTCAAAAGAAAACTAGTGGGGGCTTTTTAAAACCCCCCGGGAGGGCCTCACCACGGAGGGGGCTCTTGGGGGGGAAATGCTGTCAAGTCCATGAAGCCCCACTGAAAAAGAATGTAGGTTTATCAAGTGCTTTAAAAATTGAAAAAATTTAGGGCTCTGATCGCTCAAGTTGGGGGCTGCCTAAAAATCCCCGACCCCCCCCCCACTTTATGTCAACAGACCCCCGAGGATTTTTTCAGCCTCTAAAATCCCGGGGACTTTTTGATCGGTGCTCCAATAATTTTCTTTACCCAAGATAAGGGTTTTTTCGAAGGGGAAAATTCCCCATTTTGCAGCCTTGGGGGGGGTCTTTCCGGGGGAAATTTGGGACAGGGGGGGGGATTTTTTTGGAAAACGGGGGGTCATGGGGGTAAAAATTTAATTGGTCTTCAGCAGGTTTGGGGGGAAGTGGACCAAAGGGGCCCGGGGCCCCTAAACGGGAAAATTTGGGCCCGTTGGTACTCGTGAAAAAGGGGTAAACTTCCACCCAAGTTTGGAAGTTCGGGAAGTCCCCGACACCCCGCTTTCCCCGGAAGAGACAACCCTTGATTCGTTTTAAAAATTAAGGAAAATTCTACTAAATGAAAATGATTTCGGGCCCTTTTTATTAAAATTTTTTAAATTACAAATTTAAGAGTGAATTTATTTTATATTTTTGTAATAAAAGACTTTTAATCAGTTTTAAAATTTTTGGGAAATTGTGTTTTAAAATTTTTAGGATAATTAATTTTTGTTTTAAATTTTGGTAATCTTTGTATTTTTTGCTTTTTAAATATTTTATTTAATGGGGTTTTACTGTCAAAGCAGAGATAGTTCCTCCCCTTTTTTAATATTTTATAACGTTTTTTGTAAGTTTAAGATTTAAAAACCCTTTGGGTTTTATTGGGGGGGGGGGGGGGTGGTAGTCCCGTGTTGGTTTTTTTTTTCCGCCTAAAAAGATGGCGGGAATTCAAATTGTAAAAAAATTTGTACAACTTTTTGTCATTAAAATTTTGAATAGAAAACCCAAAAACTTGACTCCTGTTTTTGTTGCTTGTTTTTATCCTGAATTCCGAATATACATCGTGGCGAACCAAAAAGTGGGGGGGAGCCCGAAGAAGAAAAAATTTTAACGTGAAAATTTTTATCGTGCTTTGCTTGGCTTCAAAAGTACTTTTACAACTTTTAATTAAATCGTGCCCTTTGTGCTTGAAATATCCTGGTTACTTTTAAAAAAGTGGACAGTGTGATTTAAAAGTGGGGGTTTTTTGATTTTTAAATTTTAAAGGGTATTTAAACCAAAAAGATTGAAATTATAGTTTGCTCGCTTTTTTGACACACTATAAAAACCAAAAAATTTTTAAAAGTTTTAAATTTTGGGA
>JAFNEN010006843.1:0-10109 GCA_019343175.1 Oedothorax gibbosus | reverse complement strand
AATTCAAGCCCTTAGTGTGTGACGATTATCCAGTAAAAAAAAAAAATACTGCAAAATTTTATTTTGGACACAATTAAAAAAATTTTTTTTTTTTAAATTCTTTAAAAAAAAATTTTTTAATTTAAATATTTGGATTTCGATAGTAAAGCTAAAGGATTTAAACAAGGTTCTTTACAAAAGTGCCTTTTTTTTACTTTTTTTGTAAAATACGGCATGTTGACTACTTTTTTGCCACGGGCACAATGGGGGCAAAAGTCCATAAGATCCATAAGAAAAATTAAAATTTTTCAGAAATCCTTTTTTAAAATTTTAAATTTTATTATACTTTATGATAAATAAAGTTTTGTCAAGAAATATTGCTGTCGCCGTGATCATGCTCAAGAATATTACTGATGCCATTCAAACATTTCGATTATAAATTTATTTAAACCTTTAAATTAATTCCCCTTTTATTTAAAAGTAAGAATTCTTTTTCAGGGTTTTTTTTTCATCATTTTTAAAAACTTTTTAATTCAAAAAAAAAAATTCAAATGAAAAAAAAAAAATCACATTTTCAAAATCCTCAAAGAGGACATAAATAGTTTTTCAAGGTTTTTCGATGGTTCCCATCATGATGGTTCTTTATTTTTTTATAAAAAATGTATTTGAATGATTTTTTTTTAAAAAATAAAAAAAAGGTGATATATTTTAATTTACATATGCATAGCGTTTATTAAGAATAATTTTTGCAGTGTTTTTTTTTCCTTTCGATTTTTTTTTTTTTGTGCGTGGTGTGAAATGCTTCTGTTTGGGCCCCTTTTGAGACTTTTTTTTTTAAAAAGATAATTTTGCATGTTTAAAACATTTGAGGGAACGGGTGTCAGTCGGTAAGTTGAAAGATTTTTTTACTCAAGAAAAAAGTGAACGGGTTTAAGGGGAAGGGGTTGAAATGGGGGTTTGGTCTGGTTTTTCCACAGGCACACCTATTTTTTAATTGTTTGGCCGAGAAGAAAAAAAAAAAGTTTAGAAAAAGAGAAATCTTTGCGATTGTATTGTATTCGTAAGTGTTGCATCGAGTTTTTTTTTTTGACTTTCTTTAGTTCGCTATGTCGAGATACGCTAATGTGGGAAAATTACAAAGCTTCTTTATCAGCCAAGAGAACACGCAAAGTTCAGGAAAGGACAAACTTAAAGATTTTTAAATTTCCCTTCTTAAAACAAATTTCATGAAGAAACCCCTTTTTCATTTCAATGAAAAGAAACCCCGATCTCAATATCATCTACTTTTTTAAAAGTTATTGTCCCAGGGCCCCAAGGTCCCTTTTTTTTTTTTTTAAGGTTGTTCTTTTTGTAAGGTTTTGTATGTCTTATGTTAAGGTTTATTAAGTGTTACAACAATAGCCCAATTTATTCCGTTGATGGAGACAAACAACCTATTTTTTAAAATAAAAAATCTTTTTTTTTTTCAGCACCCCCCCAAAGCAAAATTCGGATTTTCGCCCCCATTTCAATAAATTTGAAATAAAAAATTTATGCAAAAAAGTTTTTTTTTTCCGTAAACATTTTTAAAACCCCGAATAAATCGCAAAAATAAAAAAATCGCAAGACTTTAAAATAAAAATACATCAACTACTTTGTTAATCAAAAATTTTTAATTTTAGCAATTTTTTTAAAACATATAAAATAATTTCCAGAAGATTTTTTTTTTCCCTTAAAAATTTCTTCTTTGGGCAATCACTCCAAAAAGATAAATTTAATCATGTAATATGATTGCAAAAACAATATCATTTTATTAAATTTTTTTATTCTACAAAATATGGGGGAAATGCATTGTAAGTTTTATTTGAGAAGGAAATTTTTACAACCACCAAAATTCAAAATGCAAAAAAATCCCCTAAATCCCTTATCCCCCCATATCTTTTTCCCCCCTCTGAAGGGAGGAAGGGTAATTTTACGCCCCTGACCCAACCACAATGCCTAGGGCCTGGGGCCAATTATGTGTAGGGCCCGAATTTCATGGCGATAAAAAAAGGCACAAAAAAAATTTGCTTTTGTGCCTAATACGATAAAGTGTTTTTTCTATTTTAAAAAACACGCGACATCGGTTTTCGAAAAAAGATAGTAAAAGAGTTCTGCCGATGAATTACGATTTAAAACAAATTCGGGAAAAAAGTCCCCAAAAAAAGTACTAGGAAAACGTCAGTACCGAAATGGCGTCACCAGGTCTGCTGTCAAGAAGTTCAAAACATTTGAAAGGGTTAAACCCAGTTTTGGGTTTGAATAAATTTTGAATGTTTTGCATTAACAAAAACAAAAGGTCCGTTCTTTACGAAAATAACAACTAAAAATAACCACTATGGGAACTTTTTTGTCGCCTAAAACCCTTTGTTTAATATTAAATTTCATTTCAACTAGTTTTTCCCCCCATAGGTAGTTGCGGCAAAAAAGTCGCCAAGGTTTGTTGGGTTAATACTGAAGCAAATCGATTCATGTTAGAAAACCCTTTTTTTTGTTTTGGGTTTTTTGACTTGGAAAAATTTCGTTATTTTTATCTCCACGTTGGGGCCGGGTTTTTTTTGCTTCCCCGTATCAACGTAAGCAGCAAATTCGCCAATAAAATTGCGCCCCCCAACCCCAACGACCCTTTTGGATCAGGATTTTCAAAAAATGGAACAACAAAAAAAAATAATTTTTTTAACATAAAAAAACGTCTTTTATATTTTAATCTATCTGAAATACCCCAAAAATTTTTTTAGTAATTTTTTAACCCAAAATAGTTTAAAATAGTGATTTTTGTAACTTTCCAAAATGAAGTGAAACCAAAGTGATTTTCTAATTAAAAAAAAAAATAGAGCCGGGGCATTTTTGGGATTTAAAAAAAATAGGTTCTAATGAAAAAGGTTTGAAGATCGAATGATGTTCTTTTGAATAAAAAAATAGCTATAAAATTTTGGAAAAAAAAAAAAAAGTGATGATGCCAAATGGCATCACTTGACAAAAGGGGTTAAAATGATGATATTTTTTTTTGCTTTTGCGGATCGAAGAGCGCCGTTTTTTTTTTTGTTGCTTTTTTTCTGTTCGGCCTATCCCGGGGTTTTTTGGGTTAGAAAGTTTAAGTTTAAAAAAAGGAAATCCCCCCGAAATTATAGTGCCCGGTTTTTACGGGTTTTGAATTAGGGGGGTTGAATTAGCAAATTTACGAAAAAATTCTTTGTTTCTGAGTTTTTTTTGCATTTTTTTTTTGGGTTTTGGGGATTTTAAGTCGTTAAGGTCGAATTCATGTTTTGGGTTTCAAGGCGAATTTCATGATTTGATACTTTTCTATTGCAATTCCCGTTTTCAGAAATATAAAATGAAACGATTTCGAAAATTTGGGGGGAATTTCCAGGCTACCTAAATTCGTGTTTTCCCAAAATTTTTAGGTTTTTTGTGAATCTAATTTTAAAAATTTTTCGTTTTTATTTATTTTCTTTTTTAAATTGATAATAGTGGATAGGGGTTTTATGAAAATTAAAAAAAAGACTTTTAATACTCGCTTTTTGGTAATGAAAAAACAATTTCTGCATTAAATGAAAACTTTTTAAAATTTTTTGTTTTTAAATTTCTATAAACCTAATGCCTTTATTATTTTTATTGTTTAATTAAAATACAAAATTTTGTTTAAAATTTAATTTGTTGTTGCTGTATTTTAAAAATTTTAAGGTTTCTTTTTTTTGATGTTTCGACACTCACCCTGAAAATTTTTATTTTTATGAAAATTTTAAAAACATATGAAGGGTCTTTTTGCAAAACTAAAATTTCTAATGTAGTAAGTATAGGTTGGAATTTGGGCCCAATTTAATTGAAATTATAAAAGCCCCCCAATAAGGGGCCTCCCTATATTTTAGGGGAGCATGTCAGAAAACCGAAACAATGAATTGACCCTGTTGTCAATAACAGTTATTTTCTAAATGTTATATGTCCAGGCCCCCAACTGGCCCTTTTTTTTCTCTAAAGTCCTTTTTACATCCCAATCCCTAAATCCTTATTTCAAAACCTGGCCCCTTTTCCCCCCTTTTTCACGAAAAAACAGGCGGATTTTTTCCTTTTCCCCGCTTATTAGATAAAAAAAAAAATTTCTGTTGCCCAATACAAATATATTAACTTAATTTTTTTAGGCCCTTTTTTTCCCCTTTTTTAAGACTGAGCCCCTTTTTTCCCGGGACAAGTTAAAAAATCTTTGGGAGCCCTGTAGTCTTATATTTTAAGGGTTTATTAATGTTTAAAAACAATAGCCAAGTTATTAGGTAGATGTACTGCAGGATCTTTCAAGAATGCAAAAACCCTTTTTATTTCTATTGTATTTTTTTTTTAAACCCCGGGTTTAAATGTTACTTCAGGGGTTTTTTAAAATTGGAAAAGAAGTATGATGAAAGTGATAACCCTGGGAAGCTTCCCGTTTTAAGGAAAAGGGTTTTACAGCCCTTTTGGAAATTTAAAATCTATTATCCATACATTTTTAAAGTTTATATTTTATGCACATTTCAAATAAAGAGTCCGGGGGTGCGGGGGAAGTACCCCGATAAACCCTGTTTTAGGTCTGCTTGGGGAAATTGGCAACAGGAAACCGGGTTTTTTCCCCCCTTGGTTCTTGCTCGCGGTATAAACTGTGGACCATGCCCTTTTGCATGAATGGGTTGACGAAAGAGAAGAACCAAAGAAAAAACCATTTTAAAACACCAGTTTTGCGATGACTTACTATCGGCGCAAAGAGGCCGTACAGACGATACCCTGTTGATAAAAGGGGTTTCCCCCCCTTTTCCCTTTTCAAATTGAATGAATTTTTCAATGTTTTATAATGGATTAAAATTTAAAAAAGATAAGCATTTGATTTTTGTGCGTTCTTTTGCAATGCAGGGTTCTGACAAAAATTGAATGTGAACCCAAAAGACCAAAATTTTAAAAATGTTTTGGGGGTTTCCCCTGAAATGCACCTAATTTCTTTTAAACACCAAAAAAGGCCCAAAAAATTCCATTTTAAATTTTTATTGTTTTTGTTAAAAAAGGGGGCAGAAATTACTCGGGGCCACTAAAACTATTTTAGATGTGCCTTTAAGGGTTAAGACCCAATCATAAATTGGTTTATTTTCTTTTGTACTTTTAAGACCCCCATATAAGCATGTTTTAAGTTTTACGTTTAGTTTTTGATTAAACTTTAAACATTTTTTTCAGGTGATGTTTCAAAGACAGAGCTATCGAAGTCTTAACGAAAATTGTAAAAAAAGGACCCTAATTTGATAAAGAACAATTTTTTAAAGAATTGAGCATGAAATCATCCCAAAATTTCCCTTTAAGTAGGTATTATTTCCCCTTTTATTTAAATTTTTGTTGGTTTCATATAAAATTTAGAAAAAACAGTTTTATTTTATGGGAATCTTATTATTGAATGATGTGGGTTTTAAAATTTTCTAAACAAAAATCATAATTTTCGTACAAAAATTTTCGATTTTTTCTTATTTTTTTTGTTTAAATTTTATAATTAGGGATAGGGGTTTCTGAAATTTTAAGATCTGTTTTAAAACTCTGCTGTTGGGAAGAAAAACAATTTCTGCTTAAAAGTTTTTTTAAAATCTTTAAAATGTTTGGTTTTCAATTATATAACCTACTTTTTAATTTCATTTTTTTTTATTTGATTAAAAAATTGTAGCGTTTTTTATGAAGGAATGAAAACCAAATCCTTTTAATGTATTTTTTAGTCTATGATACGGGGAAATGGAAACTTTTAAAAGATGGGTAGAAGGGGGAAACCAAAGTAGGCAAACTTTTTGCATAAAATTTTTTGGGGGAAACCAAAAATTTTTTTAAGGGCCAAAATTAAAGAAACCCATATTAAGCAAGCACAGAGCATGGGTAACCATTTTTATTAAAAATTCTTTATATAAGAATGTTGAGTTAACATACTCTTATTTTCTTTGATTATGAATTTTTTTTTCTTTTTGGTCAAATCTTATTATTATTTATAAATATTGACTTATAACCCAATTTTTGACAATTTTTTAAAAATTTTGTAGGGAAAAGTTTTCCCTTTAAGACCCAGCTATCACAACTGCGGGTTTAAAAAAAAGTCAGCTTTTCAAAAAAACAATACCGGGGCGCTTTTACCATTCGTTTTTTGAAAAAAAAATGACTGTTTTAAGGAGTTGTGGATGGATGCTGTTTTTAAAGGGATTTTTTTGATAAAACTCTAAAATTTATTTTTCTAACTTAAATCAGCGCCCTTGTGGCCCATCTTTTAAAGGGTTTTGGAATAAATCCTTTTTTTTTAAATTTTTTAAATTGAAAGTAAAAAAATAAAGAGGAGGGGAAAAAACATTACACTTTTTATTATATTTAAAAAATATTTAACGAAATTTATTCTTTTTATATTGTATCCAGTTTTAAAAAAATTTTGCATCTGTCATGATTTTTAACATCTAATTTTTAATGCACATTATAATATAATCACACAAAAATAAATAAGGGAAGGGAATTTTTTTATTTTTTATTGTGTTTCTTGAAATTTAATACACAATATTTGAATTTTTTTCCTATTTCCATGGGCAAAATGATGGAGCGGGCCGTCTAGTCTTTAAAATTTTCCCAAAACCCAAAAGATCCTAGTAGTCCGAGATGCGAAGGGAAATGTCGTAGAAAAGGGGATCCGTAAAATCTTTTTTTATGCTTTTTTAACTTCCGTTGTTGTGTAATAGCTTTATTGAGTTCTTAAAACTTCAGTCAAAAATTTAAAATGTTAATAAAATTAACCCAAGGCATTTTTAAAAAAAAAAAAAAGATAAACTTTAGACAAATTCCACTATTGCAAAAAAAAGAAAACACTTGAATAATTAAATTATTGCAAAAATAAGATTTATTTTTTAAATTTGTAATTTTAGGATAAAATATTTTATAATATCACATAGAAATATACTGAATAATAGGAAAAGTCGCAATCCTTAAAAATAATTTTCATGGGCGCTTCTTGAATTTGATTTAAGTAAATACCTTTTTTAAACTAAAAAAATATATATCGTGTATAAACCGAGGGAAATTTTTGGGCAAATTTTCCCCCGGGGAAAAACGGGGGCACTTTTAAATATTTATGACGAGACACAAATTTTTAAAAAAAAAAAACCCCGTCCTTAAAATAAAACTAAATTTTAAAAACTTAAAGGTTAGATACTATCTATTGAAAATAAAGGGCCCAAAATGGTTAAATCTTTAAGAGAAAAGATTGGGCTTTTACGGATCCACCCTAATGATCTTAATTTTTATTTCGACGTGATGCGTTTTTTAGTGTACTTGGGAAGGGCGTTCAGTCAACCAGTCTTTTTGGTGTAAAAAAAACATCGATCCCTGACCTTGGCAGATGTCTTTACCCCTTACTGAAATTAGTTAACAAGATTTTCCATTCAGGGTCGGCAAGCAAGGACACTCGGAGATGAAACCCTTTTATTTTTATTTGGGTTGAAATTTGCTTGCAAAATAAATAAAAAATTCGATCCCGTTTTGAACCCGGGTTTTTTCTTTTTTTTCTTTAGAAGGCGGCTTTATTTCCTACCCCGACTTTTACCGGGTTACCGATTTTGGAAGGTATTTGGTTAAAAAAAGGGGGTAGGGTTTACCGGCGGGGTATACACGATTTTTTTTTTACGGTTAGTAAATTTTTTTTTAGAATATTTTTAAGGGTTTTCAAAATGAAAAACTTCATAATTTTTAAGATAATTAATATATTAGGAAAGAGAAAAAAAGATCCCTGGTTTAAATTTCTCCTGGCACTGCTTTCTTTTTCTTCATTCCAGTCCAGGCAAAGTGAACTAGTAACCATAAAAGAATTGCAAACTACGACTATTAGTTGAGTTTTGTGCTTTCTACTCTCAAACAGGGCTGTTCTAGGAAAACTCGACAATAGGACAACCCATTTTGGGGGGCCCCTTTTGGAAAAATGTTTGGGATGATTCCCTAAGAGGGTGATAGACCTAGGATAAATTCCAATTTTCAGTCAAAATTGACAAAAAACAAAAGGAGTATCAGAATTTTTTTTTAGTTAACTATATTTTTTGGGTTTTCAGCATTAGCATAATAGAAACTGAAATTAGGAGCCCTAGGGCCCGGGCTAACGGGCTATGGAAAAAAGGCCCTGCTTCAACTGTTGCGTGTAAAAAAAAGAACTGATGAGGAATATTTTTTGTATGTTACCGAAGGGGGAAAATTTGTAGGTTTGGGCAGGAAGCTTTCCACTAAAACTCATTTAAAAGGGTTTTATACCCATAATTTAGGAAAAAGTACTAGAATTCACTATGTGTGGGCCTGTGCAGAGACAGAAAGAATTGGACCAAAGACATGGAAACTCATGGATCATCAGCCCGCAGTACAAGCAGTGGGTATAAAATAGTCTATTTTTAACATTTGTAAATAGAAAGGTAAGCCCCAAAATGCCCTATTTTTTTTTTAGCAACAATTTTTAAAAAAAATTTTTTAGTGAATCTCAAAAAGAAATAAAGAGTACAGGGAAAAAGAGCTGATTCATAGGGAAACTTCGTATCAGATCTTTGGGAACAATAGCTAGTCACGCCAAAACTGGGTAAGGAAACCCGTTACTCAATTTTTTTTTTTTTCTTTCGAACCTGATTCACGCCAGAGATCAGCAATTTTTTACCCCCGAAAGAAGAATCGAAAAAAAACCGGTTTTTCCGTCGCAATGTCCCCAAGAACAAAAGAAAGGGAAGCTTCCTACAAAAAAAGCTCTTTTTTTTCCCCGCTCTTTAAATGTGTAACCGGCACCGTTTATTAATATAGTTTTTCAGGGGTGCTTTTTTTAAAGTTTAAAAAATCAGTTTTCACTTTATTAGCTCAAAAATTTTACATATTTTTTTAAAGTGTTATTTTTTAATTGGAACCAAATTTTTTACCAAATTTTTTTTTAATTTTTTAATTTCAGAAAAAAAAATTTGGACTGCAGGGCTTTATAAAAGAAATTTTCTGTTTTCAAAAAGTATAAATAATACTAAATGGGACCAAAAAAATTTTAAAAATGAACTTTTTCGTTAAAAATTGTTGGAACTGCTGACATTTTTACTGGTAACTGACGAAAAGGGTAGCGGCTATTAATTTTCTTTTTTATTCCCCAGTATTGACCCCCTTTCATAAATTATTTTTATAAAACAACCACTTTTTTATTCAATACAGTTGGTATTTTATTAAGTGAAAAGACGATTATTTTTAAGTGGACGTCCCCTTTTGTCTCAGACCCGTGTAGTTCCCTGTCGACCCGTGTTGTTTATTAATTTTCATATTTAGAATGTGCAACTAATTTTTTGGGTTTTCTCTCATCAGACATGGGTGACTGCGGAGCCCAGTTAGTTAGGGCGTTCGCCTTTCAAGCGGAAGGTTTCCCGGTTCGGGTCCGGGCATCTCTAAAATAACTGCCGACCTATAAACGGCCTGTGCAGCCGAAAATGTCTGATTAGTAATACCCAGTAGAGGGAGTGCACGGGTTTAAAAATCCTCCAAAGTCCCAACGCTGCGTAAGATGTCGCCCTTAATGGTGCGTTGGGGCCTACTCAGGTGTCGACTCGTCACCCGACTGGGTTCTAAAATACGACGTGCATCACTAATGGCCCTTGTGTAGCTCTAGTGTAATGATAATTTAAACTAAACTCATCAGATATGTTAAGTATTTCAGAGATGTCAGTCATACCATTATGTCAGTTAGTTACCAAGGGTTCTAAAAGCTGGTATTTTTTCAGGGTTCAATATTTTGATACAAAAATTGATGTGCGGATAGTTCATTTCTTCCACTTTAATATAGGCCTGGGCTTTTAAAAGCCACCTCTTTTATATCAGAAGAAAATGATATTGAATAACTTTAAGTGTCAATGAAGGTTGCAGATATGTCAGTCAGGGTTTCCACAACTTCAATATTTTTTCTAAATTTTTATAAGGCTATCTAAAATTTTAAACCATATTTTTAATTCAGTAAAAATTCTCTTTTAAAATATATAAAACCTAATTTGTAAAACTATATAATTGTCCCGCTATTTCGTAAAAAATTGTAATTGTCCCCCGAAAGTAGTCAGTTACCCCTGAATGGCCCCAAAATAAACCAAAAAACA
>JAFNEN010006839.1:0-10785 GCA_019343175.1 Oedothorax gibbosus | reverse complement strand
AAATTAAAAATCCCTTTTCTTTCCCTTTAAAAATTCCAAAATGAAAAAATAGCTAAAAAAATGCACTTCAAAAGTCATAAAAATTCCCCTAAAAAAAGAAAAAAACCTTTTTAGCTCATTTGGCGGTTTTTGGAAATAATTTTAATGAGAAAATAGATTAGTCCCCACCCCCATTTACAGCTTAACAAAATGACCTTCGAACAACCGAAAAACTTTAAATTTATTTAAAAAAGAAATTCCCTTTTTGGCGAATTTTATTTAATAATTTGGCGAGTTTGGCAAGTATTTGGCAAAAAAAAATAAAGAAAAAAAACCCTAATAGCTCTAGTGCGATGGCCTTAAAAAACCATCATGTTCAAAAATAGTTTAACTAAAATTTTAGCTTAAATATGATACATGCAGTCAACAGAAAATCAATGAAAAAAAAAATCAAAAAAAACCCACAAAAAAACCCAGGAATGAAGCTGGCGGAATTACGTCACTTGAAACATGTCAATTTTTTTCAAATAAAAATTTTAGTTTAAAAGGTAAGGGAAAAGAATAAAATAAACTTTTTAAATTTTTAAATGTTTCGTAAAAGTTTTTTTTAATTTTTTTACCCCGAGGGATCAGGAAAAGAAAAAAATGATCGGTTTTGGGCGAAAGTGGTATATTTTTTCAGAAAATTAAAATTTTTCTCAAAAAATGGAACAAATATGAAAAAATAACCCTCGGGTGCACACGTTGGTTTTAAAAGGGAATCTATTTTAAAAAATTTCAAATTTTCTGAGGGCAGTATAAGTATGTAATGAGTAGCGTTCAGGAGACCACCAAAACCCAAACACAACAAACCCCCCCGATGACAAGTCGTTTTACAAGCATTAACTTTTCAATTTTATTAAAAAACAATTTAGTTTTAAAAACCATTTAAAAGGTTCCTTTAAATCAACCTCACGTCCATTTGGGACAAGCCTTTTTCTCCAAACTCCATTCCAAAAAAAGTTGTTCCCCTCCGTGCAGTCGGGATAATTTCCCAAGGTGGCCGGTAGGGGGCCCAGGGTCAGGAACGTTACAGGATTTCTCCTCCCCGGGGAAACTTGAAGAAGAGAAAGTTTATGATTAGTGTTCATACTGAGTATGTAATTGTTCCGGGAAAACCTAGGCAAGTCCCCAACAAAAATTACAACCCCCATGTCGAAAAAAAAAAAATTTTAAAATAAACACATGAAAAGCAAAAATAAGTATGATAGAAATAAAGCAAAAAGCTTTAAATTTGGGGCACATACAACAATTTTTTTTTAGAGAGTGTGGACCCGGCTCAACCCATCTGCTTTTGGTGCATTTTTCCCCTTTCGATGAAAATTTCAAAATTAAAAGGTTGCAATATTAGTGACCTCGCTTTAAAACGTGCGTTAGAACTCGCGTGAGATTCAGCCCATAAAGGATTTGATCGCAAAATTTTGAAAGAAATTCCCCTCGAGATAACATTTAATTTTTGAAACTGCAAAGATGATGCGGCACACTCTTTCTAGAAAATTATCGTTTTCAACACTAGAAATTTTCCCTTAGGTTTTAAAATGGGTGCTTCAGTTTCATTGTCTGCCAACTGGAAAAAAAATACTCCCATTTTTTGATCGAGCATCAGTTTCAACTAAAAACGGTTTTTTTTGCTGGTGAGTACAGACAGGTAGTTAAAAAAGACAGTTTTTAGTTGTAAAAATGTTTCCTCACTTTCTTTAGTCCACGTAATAGCCCTTTTTCTAGCTTTCCTTTTTAAAGAATCATTTTAAAGGGGGCAGAATCGCGAAAAATTGGAAATGTATCGGCTTAGAACCCGGCTAACCCAAAAAAGGCACAAACTTCATTTTTATTTTTAGGTGGGCAAAAGTTCTTGATCCCCTAAATTTTTCGTTCGGCTGGTTTCCCTAAGCCCTTTGTCCAACAATATGCCCAAAGATACGCACTCGCGCTTGAGCAAATTTACTTTTGAAGGCTTGAGGTTTAGACCCGCCTTTTCTATTTTTTTCACACTACACGACTTTTTTTAGATTTTCAGGAAACTGTTCGAAAAAAATCGCTATGTCATCGAGGTATGGAAGGGGTACTCTTCGCATCCTTAGAAGTTGATATACCATTTACAAAATTTCGTAAGGAGATTCTTTAGCCCAAAAGGCATCCTTAAGGGTTTATATGTGCCAAATTTAGTCACAAAGCGCCAGTCTTTGGGCTCGCTCAGGGGGGGAAATTTTCCCCAAAGCCTTTAGACAAATCCAGAACTGTTTTTTATGAGCAAAGACACTATTTCAATTCTTTTTTTATTTTTGGGAAGAGGAAAAAAATTTTTTTTTTGTCTTGTTCAAGTTCCTATGTCAATTAAGGGCCCTCGGATCCTTACCAGGTGCTTCAAAAAGAATCATTGGGAAGTACAATCTGAAAAACCAATTTCTGATTTTCAATCCAGCTCTTTGTATTTGGGTTTTTCAGAATTGCATTTGTTTTGGGCGATGTTGATAAGGTTTTGAAAGGATGGACTGTTCTTCGTAAGTTCAAGCATGCATGACAAGTTCGGTTTTTCCGGGGGACGTTGAAAAAAACATTCATTTTTTTCCAAATTAGGTTCTTCATTTGACGATTTGGTCCTCATTCATGTTTGAATTTTTCGCCGAATCTTGAAAAATCCTTCAAGCCCAAATATATTTGGGTTGAGTCACACCAGTTTTTTCCCATTGTTCCTCGCTTTTTTCCCCTTTCTAGTCACTTATAAAATAATTATTCTTCGGGTCGTTTTGAGGGTTCAGCATTTTTCACATGGACCCCTTTTGAAGGGCTTTTTCACCGGGCAACTGCACAACGAAATTTGGGTTTTCCGAGAGTTTTTAGAATTGTCCAGGACCTGTCCAATGGGGTTAATTTGTTGCTTTTAAATGTAGCAAAATCAGTATAGGTTCCTTTTCAAAAATTCTTTTTTTACTCCCCTCTTGTCGTCCCAAGTCTATTCTTTGTGGATTCTTCCATCTTGATATTGCTAGTTCTTGACAGCGCTTCATTCGAAAAATCAAAGAGAAGACTATTCAGTCCTGGTCATTTCCTTTTCTTCCACGCCCAACCCATTTTTCATACAGCAGAGTGGAGGCTTTCGAAGATTCTTGCCATGCCCAGTTAGCGGGGGTAAATCCAGTGTTTCATGGGTAACAGTTTTAGGGAAAAACAGAGTGGATATATTGCTTGCTCCCAATCACTCCAGATCAAGAAAAACCCTTTTAAGATTTTTAACGTTCGATAAAATCTTTCAATTGGATTATTTTGTGGATGATAGACAGAACTGTGAACTACTTTTTTTCCCAAATTTTCTCGAGAAAAGTTTATGAGTGCGCGGGTTTAAAGAACTCCTTATCAAAATGCAAAACCTTTGGAAATCCCATCCTACAAAGATTGTAATAAGGCTCAAAAACAGTCCAGATTTTATATCTTTACTGGGAGGGGCATCAGGAATTTAGATGTAGGCAATCGCAGTCAACAGAATCTTTTTCCTTGGAGTGACGGGCAAAGGCCACAAGCATCGAAATTTATCTTGGAAAAGACTTTGAATCATGGAACTATCTTCATAGGAGCCTTCTTTTTGTAAAAAAGGTTTTTCCAACGGTTTGGAATCTGTCCAGCTTCAAAACGTGTTTTCGATTTTTTTATAACACTGGGCCAAAAAAGTGTCTGGAAAAGAGTTTTTCGTTTTTGTCATCCAAATGTCCCGATGTCCCCCATGACAAAAGGTTTTCAATTTTTCGATATTTTTTTAGGCACAACCAGTAGCGTCTTCCACCCCTGTTTTGTCCATTTTTCCTTCCGATTTTCCCATTTTCTAGCCTTTCCAATCCACCAAAGTTACCTGATTTTCTTGCACTTTTTCCAAAAAGTGATTTCAGCTCGGGGCATTCTTTTTTTTGATTGAGAAAGTTTTAGAACCACTTTCAAAAACGCCAAGCCCATTTTTATCTTCTTTAGGGGGAAATGAAAAACAGATCATCCTCTAAATTGTTATTTCATCATTTTTGTTTTCCCCCTTCGTCCACGACTTTTCAATTATGTCTCGACAGCTTTGCTCTTTTTCTGCTTTACGTTTTTGAAAAAAAACTTGTTTCTATAGCGTTAAACTGGTGAGGAAAAACCCTTTATTCTTCATTGTCTCCAAAAAAGGGGGCTGATGGTTTCCCCAAACAGATACCCTTTCCTTATCTAACTGGCATGGAACGACAGTGCTTTTGTTATGAGTGTCCAAACTCTCCCTTCGCTCCACTTCTGCAACGGAAGCAAACTGGAAATTCGTCAAAGGGGTTTTTGCCCCCCCAAAGTTCTCCCCGGTTAAAAATTTAGAGTGATGCGGTTTTCGGCACACAACATCGATCTGGTTCCAGATCTCGCAAAATGGGCATAGTGAATCCCTTGACTTCAGCATGAAGGATACGGGACAAACATCTTCGTCTCCTTTTTTTATAGGCGGTTGATGTCTGAAGTTTTCCCGCGGTTTTTTCATTTAAGGGGGAGTGGGGCCCTTTGATGTTTAGTAGAATTACAACGAAAACAACCCCCCCGGTTTTTTGCGTTTTCGAAAACTTTTATTATTTTTTTTCTTTCTTTTTGTCTTCTCAACCCTTGGGTTTGTTAAGGGGGCCCTTTTTTTAGATTTATTTTTTTTCCCATGGTTTGAAAGATTTTCTTTGAGGGAATGTCTTCCTTTTTATGAGCAGCCTTCGTTTTCGTATTTATTCAGTTTTTTGCGACCCTTTTGGATTTTTCTCTGGGGCCACTATCGATGAAATGATTTTTTTTTCCAAAAATGTCTTCCCCTTCACTTGTTCGACAAAATCAAATTGCACAATCTTCAAAGGTCTCACTTCTAACCCTTTATCCATTTTATAGAAATAATTTTTTAACTCGAAAAAAAGTCTTTCCAAGTTCCCTTGGTCCTTTATTGTGATTATAAAAAAATTGACGGACTTTTTTGGGCTTAGTTTGAATTTTTCAGAATTTTCCCTTTTTAACAGCCTCGTAATCTTCGTATGTTTTTTCCCGGTTCTCACGATGAGTTGGGCCATTCCCTGGCAAAAGTCCGTAGAGAGACACCATGCTCTTCTGGAAGTCCCCATCCTCTTGGCTTCTTTCGAAAAGGACTAAAAAATAGCTGAATCAGATTTGGGGTCATTTTTATCAGATAGGTATACTTTTCCCATGTCTGGAGCCCGCGTTTCCCTTTTTCTCAATCTTAATTTTTTGAGAAGAAAAATTTTTTTTCTGATCCTTTTTCAGAAACAATCGATGTCTTAGTTTTCTCGCCTGAGCCTTTCCTTCTTCTTTTGCCTGTCTTCTGGTCCTTTCGTCTGTTCCTCGTCAAACTTTCCCCACAGCAGTTTGAAGAAACACTCAACGAAGTCAGTTCATAAAATTCACTATTTTTTTGGCTTTTTCAAGGTTTAAAAAATGGCATTTGCATCATTTCAATGTTTATTAGTGGCTAAGTTTTAAAAAGTCCCCTTTTCGAACTTTTCCCCCAAATTGCCCTATTTAAAACAAAGAATTAACACCTTTTCCTATCAGATATTAAAAAGCCTTTTTTAAAATTTGAGACAAATCCACACTCCGTAATGGACTCATTAATATTAACTTTTTTTATAATTAAACTTAAAATTCCAAAAAAAAAGTATAATTTTTTTAAACATAAACTTTTTAAATTAATAAATTCTTTTTAAAAAAAATAACAAAGGGTTTAAATTTTTTTTAATACAAGCAATTTAATAAAAACCCATTACGCTATAAATTCGAAAAAAAAGTTTCGATTTCATAAAAACACACTCGGGAATAAACGAAAAAAATAAATTTATTTCGATAAAAAATTTTTTTAAAAAAAAAAGTTCAATTTATTTTTTAATGCAAGAAATATAAAAATCACTTTTAAAACCCTCCCTCTTTATGCATTCAATATTCAAAAACAAAAAATAAATAAAAGAATACACGAAAATTTTCCAATAAAATAAAAAAAGAATAATTGTAAACACATAAACAGAGTTTTTTCTTACTTTAAAAAAAAAAGCACAAAAAAAAAATCCATCTTTTTTTTAACCAAGGAAATAATAAATTCGAAATACGAACACCCGGCAATAACCTAAAAAAAAAAAGCTTCGTACTTCGATATTTTTTTTAGTCAAACAGGGGCTTACTCAAATTTTTAAACCGCATTTTTTTCCCGCGAAATATTTTTTTTAAAAACCAAAAAATTTATTAACTCAAGATTTTTTTTAAAAGTTAATTAGTTTATACAGACAAATATTTTTATAAAAAAACAAATATTTTTAAAAAACACAAGTTTTTTTTCCCCCAAATTTTGACAGTGTTGTCTTCAAAATAAAAAAATTTTTTGAATACACTAAAAATTTTAATATTTGTTATACGCTATCAAAACTTGAAAAACACAATAATTGTTTAACAGTATAATTATTTTTACCTTTCAAATGTATGCAAAAATATTTTCTAAGAATTTTAAAAAGTGCTATCATTTAGATTTTGAATACACAAAATTCTTAAAAATTTTTTTTTTTTTCGATATCAAAAACTACTTCGCAACAAAAAAAATTATTACGCCAAAGTAATAGATTTCAACAATTTCTAAAAAAAGCTTAATATTTTTAAAAATTTAAAAAAAAAATTTCCAAGCAAATAAAAATTTAGCATACCAATTTTATCAGAAATTTTTTTTTTTTTCCAAAAAATGCGTTTCCCCTAGAATTTTTTCCCCGTTTCGAAATATTGATATCATACATAATTGTTTTCGAGTAATTAATACAAAACTTCTGTTTATCATATCAAAAAAAAAACTCAAAACTCAATTTTCCCAAAGGGGTTAATTTCACCTATTTAAATTTTTTTTTTCGAGTTTTAAAGGGTTTTTTTTGTTTAAAAAAAAACTAATTTTATAAACAAGGGTTTTTATTGGGCATTTAATTACCCTATTTTTTCGAACTGGTGAACGACAAAAAAATTTTTATAGAGGGACTTTCCCCGGAATGACGGATTGATGTTGAAAAACCCAAATGTGCCCCCAAAAATCTCTCCTGTAATGTGTAGCAAGACCCAACAACCAAACAAACAACCCCCCAACGATGAAAGTCGATTTACCAAGCATTAAGTTTCAATTTTTTTTAAAAAAAAATTTTGATTTTAAAAACCCTTTTTAAAAGGTTCCTTTTAATCAAACCCCCGTCCCTTTGGACAAGCTCTCTATTCGCCTAAATCCGTTCCCAAAAATAGTTTTGTTCTCCTCCTGCTGCAGTCGGGATAACTTCCAAGGTGGCCGGTAGGGGGGGACGGCTCAGGAACGTTACAGTAGGTCTTTTACGATCCGAATACAAAACCAAACCAACACAACTTTCTTTTATTATATAGAAAAACATAAAATTTTAAAATCAAATTATCTTTTTTTCGAATTTTTAAATAAAAAAAAGGGACACACTTGTAAAATCTATTTTAAAAAACACCCTGCAAATTAAAAACGATTAATTTTCAATAATTACAAATGTTTAATTTTAAAATTTAAAAAAAAGTCAAAAAAGACATTTCACTGCTCCATAATGGAAGGGGACAAGTAATATTTTTTCAAGAAAAAAAAAAATTTAAATTTTTAGTTAGATAAGCATTTTAAATATAGTTTTTTGTTTTTAATTGAGAAATAATAAATAAAAAAATAAAATAAAAAAAAAATTTATTTTCCCTCATCTAAACATACTTATAAAAATTTCATTGCATCATTATGTTTTGGGGTAATTTTTTAGATTTATCCCAGTTAAAAGAAGGGAAAATTTTTCGATAAAACACTTGTTATACTGTATTTTAAAAATAATGCGACGATTTAAACTTTTATCTTTTGCTAAAACTTTAACTTGAAATATAAAAATTGGCATGCGTTTTTTAAAATCTATCTTTTTTTATGTTTTTTTGTATAAATTTTGTAGAAATACCAAAAATCAGGCTTTGAAATGAGTCTCTTAAAGAGTATTTAAAAAATAATTCCCTTTCCCGACTTAAAAACCTTTTTTCATTCGGCACTTAAACTTTAACTCATTCCCGCCGCAGTGCAAACCCGAATAACAAAAAAAAACCCCGGGTGCGATGGGTCTTTTTTTTCCCTGTTCTTTTTAAACCCAAAAAACGTTCCGAAAGAAAGACCTATCTATTAATTGAGCCTAACTAGGGCTCGGATCGCTTTTCCGTTTGCACCAATAGAAAGTATAAAAATTTGATCCTATAGTAGTGTTATTCAAAAATTAAATTTTGGGCCCGATAGGCTTTTTTTCCGCGTCGGTGCGATTGTATGAAGAAAATCATAGAAATTTTTAACTTGGCTTAAAAAAAATATGCATGTTCCGTTTTTTATTTTTTAAAGCTCAATTTCAATTAATATTTTTCGAACTGTAAATTAAATTTTAAACGAACGATAAATAATAAATTTTTCAAAAGAAATGAAATTCGAAATCGGGGGCACACAATGATATTTAAAAAATATTACATCTTTATTCTTGAATTTCAAACAAATTTAGCAAACATAAAGTCTAATTTTAAATCTAAAAAGATTAAAAAAAAGTTATTTTGGTATGTTATTTTGAATTAAAAATATCTCAAGGCCTTTTTGGTGAATTTCTTTCTGATTGAAAATATTTTTTTTTTCCTCCTGGGCAAAAATGTTGTGTGGAAAGGGTTTTAAGTGAAAGATTCTGAAACAAACCTGCTTGTTTTTAAATTAGGGAAAAAAAAATTAAAAAAACTTTTTGTAAAATTTTTACTCAAAACACAAGCCTTTTTGGCAGATTTTTTTTAGATTCGTTTCTTTATTTTTTTTAGAAATTTGGGTTTTAAAAACTTTTTTTTAGATGTTGAAAAATTTTTTTTTTTAAATATTAAAGCAAAGTTTTTAATATTTTTTTCGTTAATGTTAAAATAAATTATAGAGATTTTAAATTATAGTATTGCGTAGATTTTTAGCCGTCTATTCTTTTATATTTTTGATTAAAACTATTGTCAAGTTTTTGGGGTTTAAAATCCTGTTGAAGGGTCAGAATGGGCGTTTTAAAAAAATTTCCCAAATTTCCCTATAAAAACAACCTTTATTCCCAAAACCCCAAATAAACTTTAATTAAATTAAATTTTTTAATCATTGTACAAATTAACAATTTATAAAACTCAAGTCGAAATTACTGGCATTCGACCAGGGGGAAGGTTGTGTAAATGTGCCATGGGAAATTAGAAAAAAAAAAAAAGTTTTTGGTCAGGCGTAGCTTTTATACCTGTGGCCGGGGAAATTTGCGCCACCTTACAAATTGTTGAAATTTTGGTAGCTGCTCTGGCAAAAGCTGCAGGTCTAGTTCATCACAAGGGGACACCGCCACATCACTCCCCATTCCTCTGAAAGACGAAAAATTGCAAAGTTTGAAAAAAAAACCAGAAAAAATTTAAGCAGCAACTTTTCAACTGAGAAACAATAATAAGATAGCAATTTTAAAAGTAAGCGAAATCTGACTTTTCGGCCAGACCGGGTTTTTATAGCCGTTTTTAGAGTTTGCAAAGAGTCATGTCGATTTCGGCACTGAAACCTCTTTACCGCTGTTTTATTAAAAACTTCTTGAAATTTCCCGATAACAGGGGGCGGGTGAAACCATCAAATTTAATCGCTTTTGGGCTTTCCGGGAAATGTTAAAGGGAAAAAACTTCTCTTTCCTTTTCCAAAGCCCGTAAGGGCCCACGTTGGTTTTTGAAGCGATTTCCCCCGCGTCCAGTCTCAGAAAAATGGGTACATTTGAAAGTGCGGAGAAAAAAACTTTTTAGCGGAAGGGGGAACTGGGGTTGGCCGGAGAGCCCAGTGCTGTCGCAGTACTGAAGCATTCGGAGTGCTGCATCTTTTCCCGAGGGCCTTTTAAAATTTACCTGGCAAGCGAAGTGGGGGAACCAAACACCCTTTCGGCCGAAGAAGGTTTTTTATACCTTCTTTAAGGGGCGCTCGTATTTCAAGAAGGGCGCTTAGACCCCGGGTCCAGCGGTTAGTAGCGTGACTCTATGGGAGCTTTTTAATTTCCCCATGGGAAACGTTTTGACATCCGTTAGTGCGGATGGAAGCCGTCGTTCGAGTTTTTGTATCCCAAGGAACCGTGCCAAACTGTGAAGTGGTCACTCTCAAACTGCTGACAGGTGATCGGGAGAACCTTCGGAACACCATCGAACTATCCATCGCTGAAGAAGGTCTGCGTACCCTCTCAGCAGTTTGGGTTTTCATGGCAGGCCTCACACCCGCGGGATAGCGTTTATGCCGTTTAAACAGTACACGTTTCCCCTCGAAAGGGGGTAAGGCCCAACGATGCGAGGTTTTTCAAAAGCGAACCTTGTCGTCGGCAAGTATAGACTAACTCCCAAAGAGACTTTACATCCCATGAACTTTTGATCGTGGGATTCCAACGCACGTCTTCGCCCCTAGGGGGACGTTTTTGCTCACCGAAGGCAAACGAAACGTTTTTGCACAAGATCCACGTAGCCTTGATACGGGGTGGGCAAGGTTTTGGAGGTATCGAAGACAACCTTGGGAACTCCTTAATAGGGTGGAGTGATTTCATATGCTAAAAAAAAAAATATTCATTTTCCATTTTTTAATAGCATGAAAAGTTTTATCATGATTATGAATAAAAAATGAAAAACTTTAGAACCTAGTTTAATGTCTTGAGGGGCCCAAAACGGGTTTAATGTTTTAAACACACTAGAAAAATCCCCATTTTAATC
>JAFNEN010006838.1:0-11674 GCA_019343175.1 Oedothorax gibbosus | reverse complement strand
AATTAGTTATTTAATTGATTTTTTCAAAAAATTTTAAAAAAAAAAACTGAAAAAACCCGGTTTTTCGTTTTTTTTTTTTAAAAAAAAACCCAAAAAACCCGGAAAAAAAAAACCCCGGTTTTTTTTGGCCTTTAAAAAACCCGGGTTTTTCTTTGGAAAACCCGGTTTTTTTTAAAAAAACCGGTTTTTTTTAAAGGGTCGGTAAAAACCGGGTGGGTTTTTCCCGGGCTTTTTGAAAAAAAACCGGGTTTTTTCAAAAAAAACCCTTTTTTTTTTCCCAAAAAACCCCATCCTACACTGAACTGAACTAAAAAACTCTGGAACGGGGCGGGGAAACCCCCTCGCTAAAAAAGGGGGGTTTTGAACCCCGGGCAACCCCTGAAAAAACCCCCAACTTTTTCGCCAACCTATACTTTACCTTTTAAAAAATGGGCTTTTTTTAAACCCAAATTTTTTTCAATAAATTTTTAAAAAAAAAAATTTGATTGTTTTTGTTTTTAGGGGGTTTTCTTTATATAATGAAGTTTTCAAAAAACAGGGATTTAAAACCAAGGGTTTGTAACAGAATCTGTCATTTAAACTCGTTTCCACATATTTGTGTTTAACAGGAAAAAACGCCCCAAAACACAACATTAATTCAAATTTTTAAAACTTTTAAAGCAAAATTTTTGCTAGTTTCTTTTATTTTTTTTTCGAAAATTCAAAAATTTTTACTTATCTTTTTGAAAAAAATTAATTTTTTTTTAAGAAAAAATAGGTTTTCCTCGCTTTTAAATAAAATTTAAAAACATTTCATATCAACATAAAAGGAAAACCCCCCGAGTGAAATATATTTGACGTCTTTTTCAAACGGATCGAGGTCGCAAAAAAAAATTTTATTTTAATTTATTGTTTTAAAAGGGTTAAATTTTCTCGGGGGCGATTTTGCGAATGGGCCCAAATGTGTTTTAAACCTTTTAAAAAAAAACGGGGCCCTTTTTAAGCGATTTGTAATAAAAGTTTTAAACCCCAAAAATTTAACTTTTTTCTTTAAATCTTCTTTCTCAGATTTAATAATTGGGATTTTTTAAATCGTTTGCAAAATTTTTGTTTGAAGTTCAAAAAGAATAATGATGTGCTTTTTAATAAATTTTTTTGTCGCCAAAATTTTCCCTTTACATTTCTTTCAAAAATTTCACTTTTTTAAAATTTTGGGTTAAAAATTTTTTTTTTTACAGTTCAAAAATATATAATTTGTACAATTGATGCAAAAAAAATTTAAAAGCGAAACTTAGCATATTTTTTTTCCCCAATTCTCTATGATCTTTCTACTTTACATATATATAAAAACCCTTTAAAAAACTCTATGGGGATAATAAAAACCAACCCAAACCGGTTATTCCATAAATAAATTTTTTTTTTTAAAAAAAGTGTTTTTTTTATTTTAAAAAAAAGTTTCTCGTACTTTTTTAACAAAATGGCAACAGTGAAAATATTAAATAAAAAGGGAATTTGCATGTTATTTCAATTGATTTTTTTTTTAGTTTTTTAAAAATTTTAAATAAGTTCCCAGTTTAAATTTTTTAATAAAATTTGGCATGTGGGCCTAATCGTTTTTTTTTGTTTTCAAAAGGGACGAAACCCCCCACTTGTTTTGTTGGGACTTGTGGATGACAACAGTAAAAAATATGAAAAAAAATTTAGAATTTGATGTTTTTTTAAATGTGATAAAAAAAATTATTTATTTAAATTTAAATAAACTTTTTAATTTAAATTTTTAATAAAAATTTGGGGAATGTAGCCTAATCTGATTTTTTCCCTTTAAAATGACGTTTTTCCCATTTGTCTGGGGGAAATTTTTGGGTTCTTTCTGTGAAAGTGGGTGACAGACGGACAGAAAACGGACTAAACCCGATTAAAATACCTTCCCTTTTTATTTTTAAAACTTGTGGGGAAAGCAAAAAAAATAGAATTGCGGGGAAAAAATTTTAAAAAAAATTTAAAATTTCCTTTTCCCTTTTTTGGGAAATTTTCTTGGCGAGGGGTTTTTGACGATCCAATGCAAACGTAAAGTCAAGTGTCAATTTTTTGATCGGCAAATTTCATGCCAAATGGGGGGCACTATTCTCCCTAAAGCTTCGCCAAGGGGCCCCAAAAAAATAGGTTTCCCCAAATTTTTTCCATGAGATGCAAATTTCCCAGATTTTCCCGTTTCATTTTCAGTGGCTTACCCCCGGGATATGGTAAGGTAATGGGTTTCCCGGCTGCCAAATTTCTAGCCCCCTTTTCAGGAGTTTTAACACAGCCAATAACCCTCGTAATTTAGAACCCTGGTAAGGGACGGGGCCAGATATCACCGTAGAAATTTTTGATTTACCCTTACTTTTTTAACTCTACGGGTCTCTGACCAAGCACAAAAACCTGGATATATATGTTTTACCAACCCAAACCAACCGACTTGTGGGCCAATAAAACCCCGGGAATTTTTTAGAACCCGGGGCCCAAGTGAAAAAGGTCGACCCCGCCCATACTTAAATATTGGCATTTTTAAAGTATAATTTAAATTTGGAAAAAATTTTTGTTAAATAAGTTTTAATATGCGTATGACGTGTTTAAGAAAACGACTCCGGGATGGGAAGAAAGAGGGGGTTTAAAAAAAAATTGAAACCCCGCATTTTATTTTAAGTTTTTTCGTCAAAAAATCTCTTGATGATAACGGGGCCCTTGTGGTTCTAAATTTTACGTACCCGTCATCAATAGCCCTAGTTTTAAGGATATTTAAAAAAACCCCCTAACTTTGATCATAACGTATAGAAAAGATACGAATAATCCTCTCGGGGAAATATCAAAAGGGCATGCGTTTTTAAAAAATCTACATTGAAGCGCAAAAACCCGTTTGGTTTTTTGAATGCGCTTGGAAAAAAGACCCCAAGATGAAGTTATCCAATGTGGACTGACCTTAAAGGCTGATATGTGATTTAGGACGTGTGAGTGAGTGACGTTCCGTGGGAAAAAAGTCAAAATAACACATTTTCAAAAAATTTTTTTAAAAGGTTTGGGAGTTTGTATGTTAACTACTTTTAAAATGCCCCCCTTTTGAGATGAAAAAAATTCCGCATTTACCCTATAATCAGAAAATGAGTTTTGAGTGAGGGCCCGATAGTAAAAGACCCCCTGATATTTTTTTATTTAAAAGTACTGAAAAAAACGTTATAAATCAGGGATAAAAAACAACTGACGGCTGATTTAGAACCCCCCCCCCCCCCCTCCCCCCTTTTAAAAATTAACCCCTGAAATTTTAAAATTCGATTTTTTAGTCGTCTAGTAATTTTTCCCAAATTAAAATTTTAAAAGGGCAGTGTTATAGGAGGACTCTAAAACCCCAGGGACATTACATATTCTTAAAATTCATAAAATTTTTGATGGTAGAAAAAAAATGGGGATACTTTTTTGGGAAAATTACAAAAACAAATTAACCAAAAATATTTCCCCCCCCAAAAAGGATTATAAAATTTAAAAGGGCCCCTTTTTTGGGACTTTAAAAGTTTTTAAAAGCATGCGGGGACAGTGAGGGAGTGAAAAATTTCGGGTTTTTAAAATAAAAATTTTTGAAAGGGTAAATTATATTTTTTTTGATATTTTTTAAGTGGGACTAGTTTAGGTTGGGGCTTTTTTAAAATAAAAAACACAAACTACATATATAATTTAAAAATTAAAGAGAAAAAGTACCCGGGGAAACACGATTTGCCCCTTTTAAAACGGGAAAATTTGCCCCTCAAACAAAAAACTACCTGTTCAAAGCTGAGGGATTTTTTTTTTTAAAACTTTAGAATTCCTCTCTTAAAAAAACCCCTTTGGTGCAAATATATTACAAAATATTTTTTTTTTTTTTAGTTTTTTTTATTTTGGGTTAGCATATGAAAAAATAAATTTTCCTATGACATTTTTGAACCCCAAATCAATGAAAGGTTTTACTCAATTTTAAAAACTTATTTCCTATAAAGAAAAAAATAAGCTTTTAAAAAGAAGTGTTTGATTATAGACAAATTTTTTTTTTTAATTTTTCCCAAGGGAAAACCCCTTTCAACTTTGTTTTGGGGGGGCAATAATTCAAAGATTTTATTTTTTTTTGACCCTTTTTTGGAAATTTAAATTTTGTTTTGTGAACAATACAATTTTTTATAACCTTCCCCAAAATAAATTTTGGTTAAAAAACTTTTTTTTTTTTTTTTTGAGCTAAACCCTTTCTTTGTTGGGAATCACGCTGAATTGCTGCCCCACAATTTTGCTAAATTACAAAGAATAAAAAAAATATCACCCGGAACTGAATTTTTTTAAAAAAACTTTGCTTTTGGGGGAAAACGTTTTGCGCACTAAAATTTTAAATCAAAAAAACTGAAAAAGTTTTAAAAAAGCAGGAATAAAAATAAGTTTCAAAAGAGTGATCCTAAAATTAAACACACAAAAGGAAAAAAAAAAACCCTTTTTTTTTTTAAAAAGGGGAAAATTGAAAAAAACCTTTTTGGGTTGTTTTGGGTCCCAACTAAAGTGCCCGGCTCGTCATTTGACTGGGGTTTTCTAAAATACGACGCCCGTCCCCAATACCCCTTGTGTACTTTTAGTGCAACGATAATTCAAACTAAACTAAACAAAACCCAAACCTATTAAAACATGGGAAAGGAAGAATTGAAAACAGGAGAGTTACAAAAATTTGAAAAAGTTTTAAATTTAAAGGGAATAATGTTAAAAGGATCGTGAAAAAAATTGGGGGTGTTTCAGATAATTTAGATCTACTTTTTTCACTTTTCCCTCCCTTTGAAGGGGAAAACTTACCCCAATATAAAACTGCGAGACAAAAACCAACTGGATTTAGCCCAAATTTAAGGAAAAGGGGAAAAACATTGGGTGAGTCTCGGAAAAAGGGTTTTTCCCCGGGTTCTAAAAAAAAATTTTGGTTGCCCAAAATTTAGAATTTCTTTATTTTTATTTTGCGATATAAAGGTTTTGATCTATTTTTGGATTTAAATTCCAACGAAATTTCTTATTATAACGTTCCCCGCCAGGGCACAAAAATTACAGTATTGGATACCAGCCACTGTATTTTCTGGACTTTTGTATTCGGGATGCCGTAAAACCATTTTTTCGCCAACGGAAAAAAATTACCCCAAAAAGTAATCGGAAGCTTAAATGCTCGAATTCGCAAAAAAGATTTTTGGTTGAATTTTTTTGGTTGGGAAAATTTCTTTTTAAAAAGGGAAAAAAATTGGTTCAGGGGAAAAAACCTAAAAAAAAATTTCACAAAAAAAAATTTTTTCGCCAAACAAGAGAAGAATTTCTATTTTGGACTGCCCGAAAATTGGATATGCGAGGCTTTTTAAAACGCGGGGAAAAACGTGTCCAATTCATAAATTTTAATTAAACAAAAAAAAAGTTGAACATCGATTTGGGGTTTTGAGGGCTGGATTGTAGGAATAATCATCCGTGTGATTTTAGGGAAATCCACCCCATTTTAAAGGGATCAGGTTGAAACGTATCAAGAAAAAAAAATTTTTTTTAGGGAACTTTGAAGCATTAAAAAAGGGAAATAGGGGACCCCCCGGGGTAATTATTTCCAAAAACAAAAAAATCGGAGTAGTTTTTTGGACAGGGCCCAACAAACATAATGCATTTATAATTTATTGCGGGGCCCCCACTAAAAACCCCAATTTTTTAAATTGGGATGTCCGCAATTCTCTGTTAATTATTGGGATATAAGTACCCATTTTTCAAAAAATATAATAAAAACCCCCAAACTTTAAAAAATGGTTTTAAAATTTTATTCCCAATTTGATACCAAATTGGGGTATAAATTTTTTTTTCTTTTACATGGGTCTTGAATTTTGTAATGCCCCAAAATCTTTAAAAATTTCATGAAGGTTTTTTTGTGCTGAAAAAAAACTAGTGTAAGGGTGAATAGTAGCATTATGAAAAAGAAAGTTTAGTTAAAAGGGGGAATTATTGGGGTAAAGAGGGGAAATTTGTGAAAACGCTATGGGGGGGAGGGAGGCAGAATCGCAATATTCTTTAAAATTTTTTGGTTTTAGGGTTTTTGTGATTAAGAAACCCCCATCTCGCAAATTTTTTTTTTGGAAAAAAAGAAATTTTAAAGGGTTTGTCTTTTTTTGATTTCCCCTGTTACAAAATTTTTTAAAAGAAGCAATGTGGCGAAAAAATACCTTTTTTTCCAAAAGAAAAATACTATAGACGCACCCATGGGCACACAATTTCACCCCTTGTAGATAATCTAAGTAAATGTGCGAAAAAAATTTAAAAAAAGCTGCCCAATAATTCCCCCCCAAATTGGGAAAGGGTTAAATTTTTGGGCACATGTTTTTTTTTTTTTAACTTCTCAGAGGAAAAAAGTTAATTTCAACAATAGTTCCCGGGCAAAATATATTTTTAAAAATCCCTTAAGAAAAAAAAATTTCTGGGTTTGAAAATTTTAAAAAATGTGGGAGTTTTGGTGAAAAATTTTTGTTTTTTTTTCCCAAAAATTAACCCCCCGTCACCCTATTTTTAGTGATGTGTCAACCGTGAATTCAGGGCCCTGGGTTTAAAGAGTTTCAAGCCAGGAATTTCTTTTTAGTGATGGGTTTGTGAAAAATCTCTTCGGGAAAACTCCTAAATGAAAAATGATATTTATTGGAAAATTTTTGTCTCTTCCCGCGCAAGGGCTAGACCAGTGGTTTTTTGTAGCTATTATTTTACTTGCCAAAAATGTTTTTTAAAAGGGATTATTTTTTAATATAAAAATTTCAATGCAGGCTAATCATATTTTTTCATAATTAACCCTGATTTTAAAAAGAAAAAGTTAACTGCAAATTAAAATTTTGTCTCATAATTTTTATTGGGAAATTCTTTAAAAAAAGGGTTTGGTAAAGAAACCCTTAGATCTACTTACTAACTTTTGAAAAAACCTTTTTATGCTGTTTTTTTTTGAAATATTTTCTGTTTTAAATTTTTTCAACATTGAATTGGATTACAAATTATTGCCAAAGGGTTTCGTTTTTAAAAGTCCGTCTCAAAAATTTCGACAAAAAACCATTTTGAGTCACAAAAAATTTTACTGAAAAGATTTTGTTGACAAAAAATTTTAAAATTAAAAATTTAAGCAGGTGTAAATAAAAAAGAATAATTTATTTTTTTAAAAATTTTTTTCAACTTTTGAGGCGGACTTTTTCTTTTCCAAAAGAGTTTTTTTTTTTTGAAATGTAATTTTGACTTTATTTTTTTGGGGTTTCTTTTTTAAATAATCTGGAATAAACCCCACGGTCCCTTATTAGAGCTTTTCCCCTTTTTTTAAAGGGTTTTTTCAAACCCAAATTCCCCAAAAACCTATTTGTTATTCGAGAATGACTTTAAAAAATTTTTTTGGGCAAAAACCTTATGGAATGATCCGAAATTCCTTTAAACGAACTTTTTAAATTTTAAATAATCCTTTCAAAAAAAAAGGCTTTATCCTAGGGCCCCCACAAATTTTATGCTTTGTTTTTTAGAAAAAAACATAAAACCCAAAATTTTTTATAATTTTAGATTGGGAAAAAGTAGATTTTTTTATTAAAATCATGTATAAAAGGGCCTTACAGTATATGATTCTAAATTTTAGTTTTAATTTTCCCGTAAAAAGAATTTTACATCAGCTAGAAAATTTTAAATGCTCAAAAAACAAAACGATTATAGTTTTTTGTGATAGTTTTTTTTTAATATCCTTTCCTTTCTTTTTTAAAAAAAAAAAAATAACTGTGTTACTTTGAGTAACTCTAATGTGTCCCTTTTATTGGGAATAGAAAAAAATAAGAAGAAATTTATTTAAATTTTGCGCTGCGGGTTTTAAAAAAACAACCCTTTAAATATAAAGCCTCAAACCTTTTTCAATTTTGGAATGGGCCCAAGGGGAAAAAAATATTTAAGGGATTTTTAAAAAGTAAGTTTTTAAAAAACAAAAAAACGCGTTTAAAACCAAAAATTTCACTAAGTTTTCCCCAAGTTGTGGGAAATTTTTTTTTTTCTTTTTTTCTACAAAATAAAAGCAAATTTTTTTTCTGTTTTCTACTTGTGGAGAGAAAAAATTTTTCACTAAATTTTTTGGTTTTTTCGTTTGGGTGTAGGGAAAGATCAAAGAAAGTCGACCCAAATAAAAGTTGGAAAAATTGTTTAAAGCGTGCTTGGCAAGCAACTTGTAGGAAACTAAAAAGTTTTTTAAAACCTCTAAATCTCAATAATATGGGAAAATATGCAATGTATATGTAAATATTCACATAAATTCTTTTACATCCCCTTTTACGTGTGTTTTTTGATGACTCCCAAAATCGTTAAAAAGAAAAAGGATAAGGAAAATTTTTCTTGGCCAGGGAATTTTCTATATTTGGCGAAACATTGCTTTTTTAAGGGTCATATTACTTTTTAAAGGGTTTTGAAAAAAGAGCACAACTAAATTGTGGTTTTAATTTGCATTGGGTGCTTGCATTGTTAACTAAATTTTAACTTGTAGCGTTCTCCTGGTAAAACTGAACTTGTTAAAAAATACATTCGACAGGTGTTAACTATTTACCTTTAAAAAGATAGAAAATAAATTCACATCAATTAAGGGCGGGCCATTAGCAAATTTAAATTTAATCTTCATTTCACCAGCAACCCCTGTTTTAATTTTAGTTTTGACCATTTTTTTCCAACCAAAAATGACCAACCGTCCCCCTATGCTCACCCCAAAACCCCTGGGGTTGGCAAACCTGCCCCCCTTTAGGTTCTTACCTTTCCCCAAAATTTGGGCTTTTTCACATTCAAAATATTTGAGAGCCAAGGAGTGGCATTCGGAAAATATAAATTTTTAAATGAGCATAAATAAACACAACTTTAAGGAGTGGCTTACTAGGGGGCTTTGGGGGACTTTCTTTCGACTGCACATTTTTTCTCGCCAAGGGATCTCCCTCTTTTTAAATCTAGGTTATATGTGACGTGGTTTAAAATACGAAAGCCCCGTCGTCAAAAGCCCTCGTTTTAGCCTAGTCCGACGATAAATTTAAACTAAAATAAAATATGTAAAATACATGGTTTACACTGTTTCCGATTTCACCTTTTGGATGTGGATCTATTCATCTTTCATCGGAGGCCTTTATGGGGGTGCTGGCTGGGGTGTCTCTGGGAAACCCGCATGGGAAAACTGGGGAGAGGAATCTCTACATTGGGGAGAGGAATCTCTACATTGGGGAGAGGAAACTCTACCTTGGGGGCAGCACGCTCCAAGTACAGAAGGGCAAAACAGCTCAGAGAAAAAAAGAAAAAAAAACCCCTGAAAATAAAGGGAAACAAGAAAGAAGAGACAAAAAGATGTTTAATTATTTTATAATTTTATTTTGCTAAAAAAAGGTAGAGGGTGGGGTCCCACAAGAAAGCTCCCTTCTCTATCAAAAATTTTAATGATACCTATAAAATTAAAAATAAAAAAAAAAAAAGTCTGTCTGTGGGTCGTGAAAGGGCCTACTTTTTAAATGCCCAGAAAAATTTGAAATTTTTTAAAATGATTTCCCCGTAAAAACCTACGTGCGACCTGAGGTTTTTTTTTTTTCAATTTTTAATTTTTTTTTAAAGGGTATTAATATTTTCAAAACCTACGTCATCCAAAACCCAAAAGTGTAAACCCTAAAAAGGGTTTAAAAAACATGGGCCCGGGGCCCAAAACAGGGGGGTTGACGTCATCCCCCAATGAACGTGGAAAAACCTTAAAACAAAAGTTAAAAAAATTTCTAAATTTAAAATTTAAAAGATTTTGGTGGGAATTTTATTTGGTTTTTTTTTTATCTCTTTTTTTTATTAACTAAAAATTAAAAATTTGATATTACTTTAAATTTTTTCATTTTTTATTGGTTTTTCTTTTATTTATTTCTGTTAAAAACCGAATTTGGTTATGTTTTTTATTTTTAATTTGAAATTGTTGACACTTTCGAAAAAATATTTACGTTATAATTCGTGCTTTCAATAAATTTTGTAGTACGGGAGCCTGAGCAGATACGGGGAAAAGATTTGAAAAATGCCGTTTACGATTTTACGTTTTGCCCTTTCCCTTGCCAAAAAGACGAAAAAATTTCCCAATTTTTGGTTAAAAAAAGGTTTTTTTCATATTTCGTACCAAAATCGATAGGGATAGCAACCCCACTTTAAAATTTTAATGGTTTAGCTGTATGTTGGATGTTTTTGAGTACGAACCGGGAAATTCTTTTAAAATTAATGTTCGAATCTTTTTTTAGGATGGGCACCCCCAGGGGCCCTGGGGGGTACAATTTTTTTTTTTTATATGATCCCCAAGTCTTTAAAATGCCCCCCTTTGTTTTTTTTTATTGTTTTTCATAATAAGTCTTTTTTTTTTTTTAAAACGGGCAATTTTGTCCACCTGTGTCCATGCTTTAAAAACCCAAAAAAACAGAGAAAACAGTAACTAATAGTAAAAATAAAGTAATAATAATAATAACGTGATGACCGCCCGCGTTTTTTTTTTTTATTTTTTTCTAATTTTGAAATTTTAAATGAGATTTTATGACATACAACTATACAATAGATATTGATTTTTATGGATGAATCCCAATCAAAATAAATAATGAAAAATAGATATAAATTATTCGATTACACAATTTTCTAAAAATTGTTAAATTTTTAAAAAAACATGCATGCCTTTTAAAATTGATATTTCAATTTTTGTTTTAGAGCGTATTTTTTCTCACAATTAAATGGAAAATTTAGTACCCATTTTTGAGATCTTCATTTTAACTGTGTACCTAAACAACAAATTAAAGCATTGGTTCTACAAACAGAAACTAACAAAAAATTTCCCACTATACAGAAAATTCTTTAAAAATTTATAATCCATATCAAATTTTCTTAAAATAAAGCAGTTAACGAAACCAAAGTGAGGACAAAAGTGCTTTTTTTTTTTGCACTTCTTTGTTTCTTGTGTCCATTTATATATTTTGGGGTAAGTCAATCTCCCTTCTACCTTTCATTAAAAAGGCCCGTTTCCCGCGTACGGTAGGCCCCTGGTTGTATGTGTTTTAATCCTTTAAAAATGTTCTTGTTATTTAAAATGGGTAATGGCGCCTTCCCCCGGTCCCCCCGCCTAATCTATCAGCCCCATCCGCCCACAACCTCCCGTGGCGGCCGGCCTTCCCCGGTCCCCCCCCAACTCTTCGGGGCGCATCCGCCTAAACCTCCCCCTGCGGCCGGCCTTCCCCGGTCTTCCCGCCTACTTTTATCGGCCCATCGCCCACAACCTCCGCGGGGGCCGAGCCTTCCTCGGTCCTCCCCCTAAACCATCGGCCGCATCCTCCTACAACCCCCCGCTGGGGGCCGTGCCCCCCTCCGTCCCCCCGCCTAACTCAAACCGCTACAACCTCCCCCTGGCGACCCCCCCCTTTCTCGGGCCCCCCTGCCTAACTTATCGGCCGCATCCCCTACAACCTCCGCTGGCGGCCGCGCCCTTCCCCGGCCCCCCGCCTACTTCTATCGGCCCCCTCCGCCTCAACCTTGGTGGCGGTCGCGCCTTCCTCGTCCCCCCGCCTAAATCTATCGGACGCATCCCCACAACCTCCCGCTGGCGGCCGCGCCTTTCTCGGTCCTCCCGCCTAACTCTATCGAAAAGCATCCGCCTACAACCCCCCGGGGGCCG
>JAFNEN010006837.1:0-11528 GCA_019343175.1 Oedothorax gibbosus | reverse complement strand
CGGCCCCCCTGCGTAAAAAATCGAGTACCCCCTTGATATCAAATTCATTTTAAAGACCTTCTTTTTCGTTTAAAACTAAAATTTGGGAGCTTTTGGGGGGAATTTTTTTGAAGTATCAGGGGACATAATAAATTTCCGTACAATCCGCGGGAAACTTTTAGGGAATAAAAAACTTCAAATTTTGTTTTCACTTTGGGGGGAAAAAAGGGGGCGTTAACCCCTTTTATATTTTTGTGTTTTTTACGGGTTTTCCAAATTTAAACATTTTTTTGCACATGACACGAAAATTTAAATTCGGATCGCCCGGATCTGTTCTTTAAAATTTCTATAGCACTGTCGTATTTTTGCTTCACTCATGGAAACCCGGATATGGAGTTTAAAGCACGGGGATTCCAATAGCGTACGCAGATTGAAAATTTTTTCGTTTTTTGTTAACCCATTTTTTTTTTATTTAGGTTGTTTCATATTGCACCAAAAGTCACACCATTTAAATGAAATTTCCCCGTTGAATTTTCCCAAGTTGCAAAATTGGAAAATTTTTTTCATTTTTGTATCCTTTTCCCAAAGGGGGCTATTTTTGTTGGAATTTTGTATTTGATGTTCGTGGAATTTGCGGATTGTCGTGCGATGTGTTTAAAGATCCGTTTTAATTTTCTTTTTTTTGGGCCATTATTTTTTTTCCCCCTTTTTTTTTTCCTTTTTTCCCCCCCAGGGTTCATTTTCTTCTCGTTTTTTTAGCAAAATTTTATTTCTTTTTCAGAATCAATTTTGAAAAAAAATTAATTTCATCATTAACTTTCTGATAGGTTTTTTCCAATTTTTCAGCTTTTCCTTTTTTTCGAAAATTTTTTTTCGCAAAAGTGCATAAATTTTTTTGTTTTTAATTTTTTTTTAACCAGTTCTAAAGGGGTTCTTTCTTTTTACAATTTCAAAACCCCTTTTTTTAAATTTTTTAGAAGATCAATAGTAGGGTAAATTTGTAAGAAAGTTTTAAAGTTCATTCACCGTTCAATTTTTTTTTTGGAACCCCGGGCCCTTTCCCCAAAAAAGTTTAAAGTTCATTTTTTTAAATTTTTTAATTTTTTTTTTCTTTTTAATTTTTTTAAAAAATTTTTTTTTAAAGAGTTCGGTTAAAAGTTCAAAATCCCGAAATCCCGGGTTTTGGCACCAAAAGAAAAATTTTCCCAAAGGGTTTTTTTTTTCACTTAGTTCAACTAACTGGTAGAAGTTTTAGAAAAATCTTTCATACTCTTATTGCATAGAACATTTATTAAAGAAAAAAAAAATTTACAGAGGCCAGATGCGAACGGAAGAAAATTCCTGTCGCCATCTGGGTAAATTTTTAAAACATTTTTTTTTACTCATATTTTAAGATACTTCGCGATCCAGTCTCGCTTCGCTCGCTAACCGTTCATTGAAACATTTTAGTATAGACTTTAGTATTTTTTTAAAAATAATTACAAATTGATTATATTTTTTTTAATGTGAACTTTTAACTTTTTTTTTTGGGTTTTACGTGGAATGACCATATGTATATGGGGTTATTGAAATTTATTTAGCTTGCCCGATTTTCCTTCTTTGCGATTCTCCTGCTAAAATTATTCGAAAAATTCTGCTTGACTAAACCCCTTTTGTAACAAAATTGGGAAAACCCCGGGGTAGCTCAACCCTTAAAAATATGTTTAAAAACAATTTAAATGTTTTTTTTCAACTATGAAATAATGGAAAAATATATTGTGAAACTGGTTTCACAAACCCTGAATTCACATTTTTTTTTTTTAACAATATAGTTTTTCAGTTATTCGATCGAAATTATAATTTAAATTTTCATACATTAATCGCCCTTAAATATATGCATGTTTGGTTAACCAAAGGAAAATCTTTCCCAAATTATCGCCAAATCTGGGAACCACCCAAAATTTATATTATGGAAAACCTTTGGGGATAAAATCTGGCTAAATTGCCACAGAAACATTTTATGCGAAATTCCAAATATTACAACCTTCCATTTTTTTAAAACCCCAAATTAAAAACTTAAATTTTATAATTTTTTTTGAACTTTTTTTTATCAACTTTTATTTATTAATGCTTAAATTTTAAATAATTATTTTCTTTTTAAATCAATTATTTGAATTTTTTAACTTTTCCAAATTTTTTAAAAAAAAATGGTATGAAATTTTAACTTTTTCCCGTACGAAAAGTTTTTTTTTATCTTTTTTAATTTTTCCAAAAAATCCTTTTTGAATTTTTTATCAAATATTTCAGAAATTTTTTTTTACCCTTTTTTTTTCATTAGAAAATTTACTTGCGCGACTTTTTATAAGTTGACCCTTTGTCCATTTTCCTTATTTTTTCTGTTTTTCCTTTTTTTAAAATCTAAAGTAAAAACCCAAAACTCGATTATTGCCTTTGCCGAGTTAAAAAATAAAAGGGAAAATTTTTGGGACCCGAAAGAGATTATATATTAGTTTAAAGAAATTTAATTTTTGTAAATTTTATTTTGCATTAATAAAGTGTAAATTTTGTAAATTATTTTTTTTGGCTTTTTAAAATAAACGAGTTTTCTTAGCTCCCATTTTGTTTTTTTTTAAATGTTTATTGAAAAACTTATATGAAAAAAATCAGTTTTTTTAAAAATTTTGTATTTGTAATTTTCATTACCATTAGAAACAATTTAGGGTTAAAACATTAACGATACAAATTTTCAATGGAAATTTTTTATCCCACTATTTTCAAAAATTTAATTTGTTTTTTTTTTAATCTTGTTAACTTGTTTAAATTCAATAAAAAACAAATAAACCCAAAATTTATTTTTGGGGGGATAAAAAATTTAAAATTTTTTTTCTCGAAAATTTTGGGCAAGTTTTTGGATTTTCATAATAAGTTTGATACTTTTTTTAAATAGTTGAGATTCAGGGGGGGGGTTAGGGGGGCTGGAGAGTGGGGGAGCTAAAAAAAGTTCATTTTAACACTAAAAAAAATCATATTTGTAATAAAAAGAGAAGTGGACAAAAATAACCCATTAAACCCCATTCCCTTTTTTCAAAAAATATATTTTCAAAATAAGGGGAGGTATAAAAAATTTGTTACAAAACATAGTTTTTTGAAAGGGGATTAGAATGAGTGTTTTTAAAGAAAATTTTAAAAAATATTGCTTTGTCTTTATTAAAACTAATTTCAAGTCCAAGAAAAAATTTTTTAAAAATAAGTTTTTGAATCCCCAGTTTTAGTGAAAGAAGGCGAAAGGGAAAAATATTTCTGTAGATTTGATTCGCAAAAAGGGGGATTTAAGGGCTTTTTTGAAAGTTAGGGTATTTTAACCCTTTTTTTTCCCATGATGCCTTTTGGGCACCCGTTTCTGATCAAAAATTAAAAAAAAATAATAGGGCTGACAATTATTGGTATTAATAAAAAATATTTTCTAATAAAAAAATTTGAAGATCGAATGAGGTGCTTTTTGATATCATAAAGGCTATAGGGGATCAGAAAAAATTTCTAAAATTGATAAATGCCAAATTGCTTTTGGGGATTTAAAAAGGGGGTTAAAAAAAATTTGGGAAACACCAGGGAAATTTTTAAATAAAAAAATTTTTAATTTTGTGGGGGGGAGGGTTTCAAATGTTTTTCGAATCAGAAAACGTGATGTCCCTTTTTTGGGATGTAAAATTTAAAATTTAAACATGAAAAACTAAAAAAAAAAAAATTTTAGTTTCCCGGCATAAAATTTTGTGCCGCACTTTGTGTGATTTGTCTTTTGATAAACCCCATTGTCTAAGTAATCTAAAAGGTTTATAGAAAACGGGAATCTCAATTTGGTATATAAAAAGATAATTCACAAGTTATAAGGTTTAAATAAATCGTTTTTAAATTTTTTTCAAAGAGCGTAGCCAACATTTATTTAGGTAGGTCGAAGGATATTGGTTTTAAAAGCATAAAACGAAAATCCAAGGGTTTTAAAATGGGGTGGGTCTCAACCCCCGTTTTTTGCCCGAAAACCCCCCCTTTCCAAAATCGGCGTTTAGGGTTTTATAGGTTTTTTTTAAAATATTTTTTTTTGGTAAATTTGGTTTTCAAATTTTAAATCCTTTTTTTATTTTCGTCTATAACCCTTTTAATTTTCTTTTTTTTAATATTTTTTTCTAATATTTCTTCTTTAAAAAAGGGAAAGTCCGCCGAAACAAGATAAATTTTTGTCCATTTTTGGCAGTAGTTTTAATGTTTGTTCAAAAAAAAATTTACAAAATAAACTGTGTTAAATGGGCAAAAATTTCACGTCCGTATTTAGAGGTTTTAAATCTGCCGTCCTTATTTTTTTTTTAAAAATCCCTAAATGCCCGTATTTTTGAAAAATTAATTTTTTTTGGGAAGGGATTTTTAAAGAAGGGGGGGGGGTTTGTAGGGTTGTATACATTTCAAAGTGTAAAGTTCTTTTGGGGGCCCTTATCACACGACTTTTTTCCCCCAAACCCAACCCCAACGAAAATTTTTCCCCCCCCCCCCCCAATTTTCGGCCCCTCAAAAGGGTTTTAAAAGGGGTTTGCCAGAGGGGGGGAAGATTTCTCTTTTCCGACTGTCAAAAACTAAAACTTTTATTTTACAGTGGGGCGACAATTATTAAAAATGGGAACCTTGGATTGTTTGAGTTTTTTTTTATTGCATGGTAGGTTTTCTCTTAAAGGGGGGGATTAGGGGGGGGGGGGGGGCGACCGCCCCCACCGAGCCCCGAGATTTTTTTAATGCGTAAATATCGAGTTAATATCACGAAAATCCCAGGGGAGGAGATTTGGTTTTTCCCAAAAAATTGTCACGTTTTAAAAGAGCGCCCCCCATAAAAATTTAACCCCCCCCCCCCCCCCCCCCCATTAAAAAAAATTTCCCCGTCTGCTGGAATTCGGCCCTCGAAAGGGAAAAATTTAAAACCAGACGGGGGAATTGGGAAAGTATTTATTCCACTGGGCCCCCGGGGTTGATGTTTTAAATTTGTTTTTGGGAAAAAAAGTTTTTCTGATTCAGGGGGGGGGGGGGCGTTATTCGTCCGATAAAAATTGGTTTAAGAACTCCCAACAAAATTGTGAAAAGATACCATGTTTTTTTTAAATTTTTTAAAACCTTTTACAAAAAATTTTCTGAAATATCGACAAATTTTTAAAGAATTTCATTCTAGTTTTACTCCCTTTTTGGGTGAAATTTTTACTCCAATTTTTGGAAGTGTAACGTTACCCCATAAATTCCATTTTTAAACGTCTTTTACATGTTGAAACCCTCTTTTAAATAGGGGATATAACAAATTCCCCTTTTTGGGTCTCCTTTAAAAGGGCCCCAACGAAAACCCTATTCGTCAATGTTTTTTATTTTTCCCCCCTTGATGGAAACCCTTTTTCACTTAAAAAATTTGTCCGACTCCCCGGGAAATAAAGGTGATTTTAAAAAGTAAAATAATTTTAATAAACTTCAGCCCGCTTAAACGGGGTTAAAAGGGAAAAATTTTATACATTTAAAAAAAGGGAAAAAAGGGTTTAGCCAGTCCATGCATAAACCATGTCCAATTATTTCCTTTTTATATTAAAAAAGGGGGGTTAAAAAACATTTTAACTCTCTAAGATTTTTTAAACTTTTAAAAATCTTTTTTTTGGGAAGGGGGAAAAAGGCAAAAGAAGATTTTAAAAAGCGGAAATTTGAGTAAGGAAAATATCCGCGGGCCCCTTCATTTTTTTTGTGGAAAAAAAATAGAAAACCGAATAGGGCGTTTAAAAAACTTTAGAAAAAAATGGATTTTTTTCTGAGAAGTCTATTGTAGTTTTCAAAGGGTCCTAAATTGAATATGGGGGTTAGATACTTCGAAAAAATTTTGGGGCTTTAAAATTTATAAAAAAAAAAAAATCCACATTGTAATTTGGTTTTAGGGTATTTTTTTTCTTTCAGTTTTTGGTTTTGGTTTACGCATTTTTTTAAAGTGGGAAAATTTAAAATTTTTTTTTTAAAAATCCCCAAAAAACCAAATTTTCGGGGATACATTTTAAACAAATACATATTTTTATAAAAACGGGCTTTTTGAAATTAAAGAAAAAAAATTTTCCCGGCACAATGAAATTGTTAAATTTCATTATTAGTAAAAAAACCCCCTTTATTTGAAATAAATAAAAAAAATTTATTTGAATTTCAAAATTAATTTTTGAAATTTATTGTTAAATTTTCTTTAAAAAAATTTTAAAAAAAAATTTTCTCATGAAATGTACAGAGATTAAAAATTTTTGCTGATTGGGGATTTTCCCACACGGCCCTTACTATGTATGGATCTTAATACTATTTTTAGATTTAAAAAACCTACTAAATTTTGTAATACTGTTTTTTGTCTCTATGTAAATACAAAATTTGGAATAAAAAAAAAACGAGCTTGGGTTTACCTGAGCTTTTTATTTAAAATGAATTTTTTTTTTGTTTAAAACGTTTTTTTTTGGGAAAAAGTTTTGGAGGTTTGGTTTTATTTTTAAAAAATTTTTAAAGTAAAAATCCCGAAAAATCCGCGGGTGGATTATCCGAGGGCCCCCGTCCCCCCCCCCCCCCCAAAAAATAATAAATTTAACTAAAAAAAAAAAAATGGGAAAATTTTTTTGTTTCAAAAAATTGTTGGAAGAATGATTCCAAGAACAACGAATCCTTTGAAAAACATTCCCCCCAAAACCCCCATAAATACTTTTTTGACCGGGAAAAATGCATTATAAGAAAAAAACGAATCATTAAAAAAAAAGAAAGGACCATGGAAAAATTGTGTGGGGCTAAAGTGTTCCCGGGCCAAAGGGCACATCACGTGATATTTTTTTTCCCAAAAAACGTCACTTGTTAAATTTTTTTGGGTGCTCGCAATTTTTTAAATTTAAAAGTTTGTGTGATTTTGACAGTTAAAGAAAAAGGGAGAAACGAAAATAAAATTTTGTCAGGATCCAGAAAAGGGCAATTTATTTGAAGAATAAAATAATTTATGAAAAAAGCCTTTCTAACATAAGCGAAATTTATCAAATTAAACAGTTTAAAAAAAAAATTGCATTTTTAATAATTTTCCCCTTCCATTGAAAAAAAAAACATTCCCCGGGGGGCGTAAGTGTTCTATCAATTTTAGTAGACAAAAATTCCCAATTTTTTTTAGGAAGTGTGGGGGTTTAGAATGTAAAAAATTTGTTTAAACTTATGGGATATTTAAAAAAAAAAATGCTTACATTGAAATTTTGTTCTAAATTAAATAAAGGGAAGATATAGTTAATTTGTAATTTAAAAATTTTTAACTAGTAAATAAATTTATTTATTAGATTTAAATTCATCCACAAATTTGTAATTAATGTAAAAAAATGGGATATAGTAGATACTGCTAGAAAAAAATTAAAACATAAAAATTTTGGGGGGCGCCAAAGTAAAAATTTTGAGGGGCGTTTTAAAAAAAAACAGTTTTTTTAAAAAAACCCCTCCCCCTTTTTGGTTTTTCTGACCGCCCTCCGACAAAAAATTTTATTAATCCGCCCCTGTTTTTCTTATAAATATTATTTTTTTTTTCCCCAGTTTTTTTCAGTGATGGAAAAAGATAAATTGATGTATATGTTACAAAAAAAAATTTTTTGTCTTGGGTTTGGTTTTGGGGGGCTATTTTTTTTTTCTTTTTCATAAACCTCAGTGGTGACATTAAAAAAAAAATTTTTGAAGAGTATATAAAAAAAAAAATGTTGCAAAATTTTATTTAAAATTGTCACTTTTTAAAAAAGAAAATTTTTAAAAATCAAATGAAAGTCCCTTTATATATCTGAATTTTATTTATGGGTTACATACTAGTTAAAAATTTTTATTCTGTAATAAAACAAAAAAAAACTGAGAGGGGTATAAAATTTTAAAATTTTTAAATTTTCCCCAAATAGATTGTAAATTTAAAAACACTTTCGGTTTAGAGATATCTTGGGAAATTTTACTATTGTTTGGAAATTTTCTTTTAAAGCAAATATTTTTTTTACCCAAAATTTTAAATTAAAGCTGATATACACTTTTGCCCTTTAAAATTTAGAACAAAAAGGGTCAATTTTTTCCCATTAATTTTAAAATTTATAGCAAAAAGATGTATTAAAATTTTGAATTTAAAGAAAGCCAAAACCACAAAAAATAGCTATTTCTTTCACAAAGTTGAAACCCCAAAAGCTGCTTTCTAAATGATTTTTTTTAAGGGTATATAAAAAAATTTTTTTTTTGGGAATTTGGGGCCCCAAATAACAAATTTTTGTTTTAAAAACCCCCCCCCTTTTTTAAAAAAAAAATTTTCGGGAAAAAAAAAAGAAGGAAAAGGGCAAATCAAAGAGTTCTATTCATCTTTGTGTCAAATAAACTTATTTTACTTAGATTTAAAAAACAAAAAAATCGTGCTTTTTAAAATAAATAAACAACAGTTTGGCAATTTGGCGCAAAAAGGCCCGAAGAGATTTGGCCCGCCAAACCCAAAAAAGAAAAACCCTGGGCGCCCGGTGCGACAAATCAACCCATTCACCTGATTGGGGTTTTTGGGGCCAAAATTGGCCAAAATTTTCCCTCGCGAGAGGGTGGGGCCCGAGTTGGAGAAAAAATTTTCCCAAAAACCCAGGGCATAGCGTGGCAAAATTTTCCCCCAACTGGTCGGAACAAGGTTTTCGTTTGGGGGGGGGGTTGGGGAAAAAACCCCTCGTGTTGGGTTTTCCCCTTAGACACAGGCCGTTGCAATCGTCGAAAAAAAGCCTTTTTTTCTGTCTACCTACCTACCTTAATTTGGGATGGCGGTTTTTGGGAAAAAAACACCGTTTTTCAAAAAAAATGTTTTTTTTACAACGGCCCCCGGGAAAACCGAAACCCTTTTTTCCGAAAAATTAAAAAAAACCCGGTTTTTCTAAACCGGTTTTTCCCAAAGGCAAAAAAAAAAGTGTTTTTTTTAGTTTTTTATTAATTTAAAAATCCCCCAAAATTAAATTTTTAATAATAAAAATAAACTTAAAAATAAATTATAATAATAGACTTTAAAAAAAATTAAAAATAATTAATAATTAACTAATTAAAAATTTGTAATTTAAAAATTAACAATTAATAATTAACTAATTTAAAAATTTTAAAAAATTTACAAAAATTTAAAAAATTTAAAATTTTGATTATTATTATGAGTCATATAATTTTTTTGGGGTGGTTCTTATATATATTTAAATTAAATTTAAAAACCTTTTTATTCCCGGTTTTTTCCTGTTTTTAGTTTTTTATTTATTTCGAATTTAAAAAAAAAAAGTACAGTAAATTTTTTAAATGTTAAAAAGGGGTTTTTGTTTTTGGAAAAATAAGTTCCAGGGGTTTTTTTTAATTCCCTTTTTCTTTAAAATTTTTTAAATTTTAATTTCCTTTTTTTTTCTTATTTTGGTTTTTCTTAAAAACCTTTTTAGATTTTTTAAAAATTTTCATTTTTCTTCTCTATTCCTTTTAATTTTAAAAATTTAAAATTTTTTAAATTCCCCCCCATTTGCCGTCCCATGCCACCCGTGCACCCCTTTAGTTTTGCCCGGCTACCACATACATAAATGACCTTCACCTTTCCCCCCAAAAATTTGACCGAGAGGATCAAGGGTAAATTGTTTTTATGTGGGGGGGTTTCATTTAAAGAAATATTTAATGCAGTTAAATAGCTTAAATTTTTAGTTTTTTCGATAAGTTTTTTTTAATTTTTAACTTTAAAATTTTTAAACTCTCTATATTAAATAATAATAGTAACTGTTTTTTAAAGAAACTACGCGTAAAAAATACAGAATAATTCTGGGTTTGTTTAATAAGGTTTCCCAAAGTTTTATTTGATAAAAAAGCTAGCGGGAAGGGTGCTATCACTTTTTCGGCTTATTTTATTTGGGTTTGAAAAAATAAATAAAATTTAAAATAAAAATAAATTTAAATTTTTCCAATATTTAGATCCTGATAGCCTTTTTTGTAAAAAAAAAAAAATAAGGAAAACCCCTCTTAAATTTTCGATAGTTTATAATTTTTGTGACCCAGGAATGAGGTGTTTTGAAACGAAGGTTTAAGTTGCAGTTTTTAAACAAAATTTCTCACTAATTTGGAATAAACAATTTTACGGGGATTTTGATTTTCTTTCTTTCGTACTTTTAAAGTTTTTAAGTGAGATAAATTTTACCCAAAACCGCCGCGGGTCAATTTCATAATTAACCCTTTTTTTTTACATTTTTTTTTTGATTAAAAAAAAGAAAAAGTATAGGATAAAAAATTAGATTTTCAAATTTCAAAAATTTTTTTTATATATATATGCTTTTTTTTAAAAAACCCTAATATAACTTAAAATTATTGGTTTCCCTTTTGCAAAAATTTATAATTTTTCAAAAAAATGCACAGTTGGGAGGTTTTGAAAGGGTAGCCTATTTTTAAAATTTCCCAGGCCCGGCCTTTGGGTTTTAAATTAAAAAATTGATTTAAATCGAAAGGGGAAAATAATTATATGGGAAATTTTTGGGGCCTTTTTAAAAACACCGAAATAATGTAAATCAAAAACACTCGAAAAAGAGAATACTCGAAATTTATAATTAATCTTTTGGGATTCAAGGGGAAAAGAACAAAAACAAAGAATTTGCAAGCAGCTGCCAAAAAAAATTAAAAATTTTTAAAACAAAGTCCCCTTTTGAATTTCTTATGGTTTTTTGAATAAGAAAAGCTTCACCCCCCCTTTTCCAAAAAAAAACCCTATAAACTTGTATAAGTATTAATTTCCCAAATTTGGTTTTATTTAAATTTGGTAACTTAATTTTTTCCCCACAAATTAAAAGAAAATAAGATAAACTGATTAAAAACCGTTTTCCCGCCCGTTTTTTTTTTCTTTTTAGTAAATCAAGTTTTTTTAGCAAGCACGGAAGCGAAACAAATTTTTTTATATTTTTATAATTTTTTTCTTTTGGCGGGCCGCCCCGGGCATTCGCTGGGGTTTCTATTCGCGCGGGGGAAAAAAAAAAAAAAAAAAAAAAACCCCCCAAAAAAAAAAAAAAAGGTGACAGATAGGTTTACACAACAGCGGTAAAAAACTTTTTATAAAAAACAGTCAGTTTGGAAAAATTTTTCCCCAAATGGGGGGTTTTTCTTTTTTTAGTAAACCCTTTTCCCCACGTTTGCTGTTTAAATAAATACCGTTTTGACGGAAGTTCCCCCATAGTTTCTCATGGCTTCCATTTTTCAAATTTAAAAAAATTAAAAAAGTATATTTTTAAATTTTTCCGTTTTTAAATTTTTTTTTGTTTTAAAATAACTTTTACAGTATGTTTATTTGGTACCCGTTAAAAAAAATAATTTTTATCAGTATTTTATCATCAAAAAATACAGAAATTTATTATATGAGAAAAAAGAATGGGGAAGGGAAAGAAAATTTGGGTTTTGTTTTTAAAAATAAGCACCTTTTAAAAAGAAAATAAAGGGGACAGAAAATTATCAAAATATTTTATTTTGTTTTTAAACCATAAATCCCAAAACCCAAAGTTTTAAAGCCCTTTTTA
>JAFNEN010006836.1:0-17124 GCA_019343175.1 Oedothorax gibbosus | reverse complement strand
TATACACCTAGGAACAGTTTGGGGGCATATTATAAAACTAACATTTCTTCCACCGCATCTAAATTTCATATAAAAGGACATATTCTGATTCATTTTTGCTGTTACTTAAATTCAAAAAGAAAAAACCTATTTAAAACCATATGAAAGATACAAACGTATAAACCCGTCCCCTGATCATTTGGTATTCCATCAACACACTTAAATTTTAAACAAATTAAAAATTTAATAATTTTACTAAGTTTTAAATTTTAAAGCATGGGCAGCTATTTGCTACAGCTGGGGCAGCTACATCAAAGTATAATTTATAAAAAAAATGTAAGAAAAGACTTTTCAATTAAAAGTTTTAATTTACAACTCATCCCGTAAAAAAAATTGAACTTTAGCCAATTTGCTTTATTCCTAAAAAGGGTTTAGTATCGATTTCATTTAAGAAAACTCTGTTTAAAAAAATGAAATCCAAGCGAAGGTAAAAACGTTTATATTTCAAGATTCATTCACTCTCTTCACATTTCTCTACCTTTGTTGTCTAAATATAAACTTCTCTGACACATAAAACACGAAAAACATGCTGGTACTATTAAATCTAATATTTTCCCAATACTCATTTTTATGGCATCCTTGTGCTATTTCATAAATATATACTTCGTGTGAATGTATTTTAACTTTTTAAAGTTTTATTGGGGTACATAAAATTGTGCATATAAATAAGGGTTAAACTATTATGCTAGGCAATTTCGTTCTATTTGGAGTGCTATCGTTTAAAATCTTTGCAAAATAAAAAAGAAAAAGTTTTAAAAAAAATGAATCGGAATTATTTGTTTACTGTTTTCTTTCTATTTTAAGAGTACTGTTAAAATTTGTGTGCTTGGTTACCCCGTTCAGTATAGTAATGGTTCTTAGTAGCTGCAAATGCTGTGGGGGGGAAATACTTCGCTATATTTTGGGTATTCAGTTGAACAATTTTTCAGTTTTTGGAGAAAAAAACCTGAGAAATGGTTCAAACGAATATCGGATATATGGTGAAATCTTTCACCGCACCGCCGTAGCAGTTACTAGGAACCATATTTTGGAGAAACAAAGCGACAAATATTTGAAAACCACTGTTATTGTATGAACTGTACAACAAAATATATTTTTATGAATTTTTTAAAAAAAGTTATTAAATAGTATTTAAAGGCAATATTTTTAAATTTATGCCCACAAAATTAGATAAATTATTTAGGTAATGAAGAAAAAATTTTTGTTTGATTACAGCAAAATGTTCAGGCCAAATAAATCGCCCTCCAGAGTTCCAAAAAAGGTGGAGATATGGACAACTTCTCATTAAAAGAAGATACAGCAGTGGTAAGCATATAGCGTGTGTTTAGAAATTGCCTTTTAGTAAAAGATAAACTTTTTTATTGCAAATTTTTGCATATTTGATTCATATTGCTCGCCAAAAAAAGGAAGAAAAAGAAAGAAACGTAATTATCTTCTGAAAATAATTAACCCACACACTTATGAAAAATTATTGAGCATCTTAAATCAAGGTACAAAAACTTAATGATTTTTTATATAAACACACTGTTAAACGTATGTAAAAAAATGTTTCCAAAAATATTTGTGAAAACTTTTATCTATTGCAAAATCCTGAAGTAGAATATCAACATTGTATAGATGGAAACTTGCTATTTTACCTACTTTTTTAAAAAAATTCAAATTTATTGTTTTTAAAAATACTAATTAAAATACTAAAAAATAAATATTTTGTTTGGACATGGTGGAGATTTCTGTCGTCCGTCTGTATGTTTTTTCAAAGGGTAACTATTTTCAAAGTTAAATTTTAATTTAAAAGACATGACGCACACATCTTCAACATTTTGTCTATCCGTCTGTTTTTGTCTGAACTATAATACTTTTCTGTGATAATTAAAGTAATATGAAAGAAAGTTATTTTATCTTCCAAAACTTCTTCCTTTGTTTTCCATTCCTTTTTAAACCAAAACTTCGTGTTTTTCTCTTCGTTTCCAGTGAAGTCTCAAATTCGTTTTCATTTTTTCCCTATTTCTCTTTAAACTGCTTGTTGTTTTAATTAGCATTTTACCTAGGTATTCATCCAATCCCATTAGCAAATATCTTGTACGTACTTAATGTTCCTATATATTTGCAGGTTCTTCAGTGTACACTCTCCGCGCAAGAGACCCTGAAGGTACACGTGTCCACTACTACATCAGTGGCGATTCCCTAACAGTGGAGCGGGACAGTGGGCGTGGTACGGCTGATACGCCCCTTGGACAGGGAAACCGAGGGTAGGGGAGGGTCATCGTCAGTATCACGGACGAGGGGTTTGCCCCGGAACACAGCCAACACGGTGATTAATGAATTTTCTTTAAAAATTTTAATTAAAGGTTTTTAAAATGATGTTTAATTATAATTTTGTTTAATTAAGTTTGATAGTTATTTTTTATTTGAGGGATTATAAACTATGTTGTTAAAAGAAGTCTTTAAAAGTTTATATAGCATGTTCGGCAGATATTATAAGATCGTACTGTGTTATTAAATATTGATGAAATAAAATATCAATGATGAAATAATATATTAAATATTGCTGAAAAATATACTAACACAATTTTGCTTAACACATATCTCACATATTTATAAAGAAGGATTTTAAGAAAGTAATGTATGATAAAACTTTACTTTTTTTTAATAAGAAAAATTTTCGTACTTAGAACTGGATTCAGATATACCTTAATTAGAAATTTTTCAAAATAGTTAAGCCATATTAAACCCATTGTTGTTACAAATGAATACTTAAAACTTGACAAAAGAAATTTCCCCCTCCAGTTCATGAGCATTCTAGCTTATTTAAAAGTATTCTATTTTCTGCATATTTTTATGATTAAAAACCTAGAGTTGATGTAAATTTATCACTGGACTACCCAATCAAAATTACTCTATTACTGTTCCAAGAGGAAACCTAATTGAAAAATTTTCCCCAATAGTTTATTAGCATTATTGTATCCATTTTCTGCATATTTTTACCAACATTAAAAACCGTTCTAATTGAACAATAAAAGTACAATCCACAACCATTACTGTCACAAAAAAAAGTATTAAAATCTTGACTAAATAGATTTTCCCATCCAGTTTAACCTTTTGAATACGTGACACGAACGAACGAGTTTTTCCCCCTCCGTGTAAATAAGGCGGCACCGTCACTCGCCCCTTCCCCGACTCGATCCCACATCTTTTTTCTGGAGGTCATCTTCGGTGTTTATATCAATGACGCTTTTATTAGCCCACTTAGAACCACTGTATTTTGTTATTTAGATATATAAATTAGAGGTGTGTTTAGGAAGTTGAAATTCTTTTTCAGAGAAAAAAGTTTGAATTTGTTCTATTTTTAGGTATTTAGTGACATGAGAAGTTTTTTTGTACAGATGATCTTTTGAGAGAAATTACATTTCCGGGATGCTATCTGATAAAAAATCTTTTGGATGGAAAAGGAAACACTCTTAAAACAAACGAGCGGTTTTAACTCACTCTGAGTTAATTTCCACTCCTTTCCGGTGCCGAAAATGCACTTCCCCTATAGGAGTGGATTTCACTCTTTTGTTTTAAGAGTGTAGAAATGTTGAAATGGATTGATGTTTAGTTCGTCAATCATTGTAGTACCTACCTATAGTCGCAAAACAAAATCGTACCTCTAGCTGTCACAAAAAACATTGGAATAAAATAGAAAAAGTTATGTATACAAAAATGCACCAGTATAAACAACATTGCAAAAGACAGATTTTTAATGTTAAAGTCAAAGTGTTACGCATGAACTCTTTTTAGTTATCAATATAACATGTATCAAAATATCTTTATGAGAAAATATAATTTTTCTTAATTTTTTTTGAACGTTTCTTTTTTATTTTATTCAAAGATAAACAGTTCATTATTTATGTAAAAGAAACATTATTAAAAAGTTGTAATGGTAAAAAAAAGTGTGTGACGATTCTATCTTAAAGAATTTTTAAATTATATTTTGGTTGGAATTCAATATTTCTGAAGTTAGTAAGATGTTTAGCTCATAAATGGTGATTATGTTATAGCCGTTTGTAATAGCTACAATATATTTATTTTAAATTACCATGCATTTTTTTTTAAATTTTTAGATTTCAAAAAGGAAAGAATGTAATATTAGATCAGAATGACAACCCCCCAAAATTTCCCAAAATCTCATACTCATTTTCATCGAAGAGGTATACAAACAAAAAAATGTCAAATTTTTATTTTTTTTCATCGTTTTTGAAAAGGTATATTAAAAAATGTGTTATATTACTGTAGCCCCGCAAATCCGGGATTTTTTGTATATAAGGACATATGAAACAATGCAAAATTTGGGTGAAAACCCCAAAATCAAATTATCGGTTTAAAAAGACGGGTAGTGTTAGCTTTATTTTTTACTTTTCATTTTAATTTTATTATTACATAATAATTTTGAATCTAAATGTTTAATAACATAAACATTGTATTTTGGAGAAAAAAAATTTTGAAAGGTTTAAATTTAGTTTTTTGAGTTTAATATTAGTAACGCTTAAAGCTATTTTATTAAGTTTTTTTATTTCCAAGTTCGTTTTTTTTTTAATGAAAAAAAAAAAAACCAACTTTGGAAACTCCCAAAACCAAATATAAAAAAGAAAAAAAACTTTATTACTTTTTTTCAAACTAAAAGTTATACAATATCAATGTATATTGTATAACTTTTAGCTTAAATAAGAAAAAACTTTTTTTAATTATTATTTGGTTTTCGGGTATTACAGATTGGTTTTTTTTATCAAAAAATTATTTATACTTTTTTGTTTTTTTAAGAAAATTTTTTATCATATACTCAAACCTGACTAGACCTTTGTTTCAATTCTTTATATTCCCAGGTGCACACCAACGTCGCCAATTTTTAAAAAAATATTGGCCGACATTGGTGTCAATATTGGCGACGTCGAAATGGACCCCCCTACAAATATTGTACGACGTCGTTTACGACTTTGGCCCAAAATTTATAACTTGTACAATTTCCATATCGACTTTGGGGCCGACTAAAAATGACCCCCTTTTGCCGTATGTAAAATGGGGTTTACGACATTGATCAACATCCCCTATTGACTTGGGCCCGCAAAAAAAAAGGGAAACCCCCCCCTAGCAATTTTGTACGACGTCTTTTTTACGACTGGCCAACTTTTTATAAAACGTCGTAAAATACGATATGACTTTGGCCCACAAAAAAATGACACCCTTTTGGATATTGTATAAGGGTTTACGACTTTGATAAACCGCAATTGACATTCCCCGACATAAAAATGGACCCCCCTACAAATGTTGTACACGTGGGTTTACGACATTGCCCAAACATTTACAACGCCGTACAAAATCGCATATCGACATGGCCGACAAAAAAATTTACACCCTTGGGGATATTGTACTAATCGGTTTACGACATTGTCAACATCGCATATTGCATTTGGCCGACATAAAAATGACACCCTTGCGAATATTGCAAAACATGGGTTTTACGACATGATCAACATTAGTCGTACCACATTCATAGTCTTTCTTTTACAGACTCTTAATTATCATTTTTCCATTTCCTTCGCAAATTTTTTAACTCACAGTTTTTTTGAGTAGAAAAAAATTATTTCAAAGGAAATTTTTCTTTTTTTTTTCTAATTAACAAAAATTTTTTTAAAATTAGAAAAAAATAAAAAAAATATTTAAAAAGGTAATTTTCTTATATATTTCTAATTAACAAAAATTTTGTTAATTAAAAAAATTTAAAAGAAAATTACTTTTGAATATTTTTTTTTTTTACTCAAAAAAACAGATGATTTAAAAATTTAGCAAAATACAAATGTAAAATTGAATACTGTAAAAAAAACGCCCTGAATGTGGTCACAAAGTTGATCAATGTCGTAAACCCGAGTTGTACAATATTCGAAAAGGGTGTCATTTTATGTCAGCCAAGTCAATATGCGAGTTGTAAAACAATTAACAAAGGTTAAATAAATCAAAAATTTAAACAAGAAATATTTTATTTGTATATTTTAATTTTTAAAAATAGTAATTCAGACAGCTTATAAACCCTACTTACGACTGCTCTTTTTTTTTGTATGCCGATCAAATTTAAAACAAATTTTACGTATTTTTATTCATATATTAAAAATCGAACATAGCACATATTTTCCCCGATTGTTTTAAAATTTTAAAAACAAAATCTCTGGGGTATTTATTAGGGTGGTCGATACCATTAAAAGACGAAAAAAATTTCTGTAGGTAGAATTGAATAAAAAAATGTTTACCTACCTCCATTGGGTATAGGTTTTTTTTTCAATAATTAAAAGGGAGAAAAACGTTAAATTTTTGACAAAAACTGTAAATCTTTTGCACAAACTTCAATTAAATATTTTTTACATGTAAATTTTATTAAAAATTTTTGTTTTGATAGTTTTGTATTTTTTAAATATTTTTTATATTCACAAAACATTTACACAATTTTGAAAATTAATATTAAAAAAAAATTATTTTTAAATCCAGCTTTTCCCCGAAAATTTTAAAAAAAAAAATTATTAATTTTTACAGAAGCTTTAGAAAAATTTTCTAAGTTTGTATTTTTTCACAAAAAACAATCATAAAAAATTAATAAATAATTTGACTTTCTAATTTATTCAAGTCAAATTTATGTCTCTATTTTCGTAGCACTGAATACAATAGGGGGATTTATATTTACACTTTACCAAGAAAAAATTTATCAAATAGTCCCCATTAAATTTTTTGCAGATATTCCTAAAAAATCTACACAATTATGAAAAATTTCATATTTAAAAAAATTTTTTAAAAACCAGATTTTCTTAAAAAATTTTTTATAAAAAAAGTGCAAAAAAAATTTTACTTTTTATATCATATTCTTTTAAAACGTTGCGAAAAAAACTTTACGTGCTTCGTCACGACAGGGGGAAAAAAGGGTTTCCCACTTCAGTTTGATTATCCTGTTCTGTTTAAAAAAGAATTAAAGATATCGGTTTTTTACATTGCATTTAGGTGGCCCTGCTAAATTGTAAAAACTTAGACATTCTACAATTGCAAAAACTCAAAAGATGCAAAATAAACGTTGCAGTCTTTTCTGAGAATCACTGCAAATAAACTTTTAATTTATCTTGGGTTATACACGAAGTCAAAAGATATTTTAATTTAAACTTTTGGTCAAATACTAGACAAGTGAAAAAAGTTGATTTTGATAATAAAACCCCCTTTTATTAAAAAGCATGGATTTCCCGTCATACAAAACGAAATAAAAGTCTACAGAAGTAGCAAAATTCCCCTTTACTTTTTACGTCCCTTTGCCTTTTTAAGCGAAGGACCCCCCTCCTCAATTTTTAAGTTTCCATCTGAATATCGGCTAAAATTCAATTACGTTCCAATCCTTCACATACACTTGTCGAGTTTTTTTTATAAGGCCTTTAAGTCTTGCTTTACCGGTTTTGTAAAAAAGAAAGTTCTTACGTATCCCAAAGCAGGTTATTTACCCGAATTTTTTAACATCAATTGTTTCGGGCAAAGCACACGATTTGCCTCTTCCATGAAAAAAAACAAAGAATTGGGTTTTTCCGTAACTTTGACCACATTTTTAAGGCAAAGCTATGGTTTTAAATGTCCTGAATTATTTTTTTTCTGTGATGTTCTAAACCCCGGCAAAAAGTATCCCATCACGAAAGCAGTCCTAGATAGTTCCATCAGTCTCATTTTTTTTTCAATTTTTAAAATTTTTTTCAAACCTTTTTGGTTTTTTTTTGGGAAAAATGACTAAATTAGTCAAAGAATGTTAATTTTAAACAGAAAATATAATTATTTTAACAATTTTCACGAGAAAAAACATTGAAACGTGAAGGAAAAAAAGTTTCCGATCACCCCTTTGTGAGGAAAAAAATATTCGATCGCAAGCAAACGCAACGTTTTTTAAGTGATATATGCAATTTTTTTTACTCGGTGTATGCGTACAAGACCTAAGTAAACAGTATAAAAGGATGAATCGTAGTTTACAGTTAAAAAATAGTTTCGCATCAGCGGAAGTATGGCTCTAAAGAGAGAATTCTCTAAAGACCTAAAAATTTTAATTGGGGTTAAACCTTAAGAAACGGGAATATCTCAAAAAAAGGTTGCTCAGACATTTGCCTGTTCCCTTGCGATATTTTGGAAAATATCGCTCTACTAATGATGTCAAAAATCTTCCTCGAAGCGGTCGCCCCCCGTGCAACATCAAGTAGGCAAAACAGAAAATTTGTTGATCTTGTCAAAAACTATGAGAAGTTGTACGTAGAAACAACTTAATTGCGATGGTCGAAATATCGGTAAAGGTATGTGCACGTACGAAGCGAAATCGTTTAAATGATAAAGGATTTCCCTTCTGCAAAGCCAAAACGAAACCATTAATGACTAAAAAACATAAGAAAAGTCGTCTGCAATGGTGCAAAAAAAATAAAAGCTGGTCTTGTGATAATTGAAGAAGGTTTTTGGCGTTGGAATATTTGTGAGGAGAAGAGTTAAAGAAAAGTTCAAAAAAGATTGCCTCAAAAAAAAAAACTAAATATCAGCGTTTTTTTGTGGTGTGGAATTGCATGACTCCCGAAGGAGTGGGTAAAATGTGTATAGTGCTGCGAACAATTAATTCTGATGTGTATATTGACATTTTCGAAAAATTTTTTTCCTACCATCGAGGAAAGGTTTGGTGACTCCTCCGTTTCATTTTTCAAGATGATACCGAAATCATGTCATCAAAGGGTAAACAGGTCAAGAATTTTAAATCGAAATGGAAATTCTCCAATAAAGACTATTGAATGGCCTGCAAATAGTCCGGTATCAATCCAATCAAAAAATGTTTGGAATGTTTTGAAAAGAAACCATTGATAAAAAAAATAAAACCAACAAAATATGGAAAAAACTACGGCTAGCCATCTAAGAAAGTGAAATTCCATCAAATTTATGCCACGAGTTGGTCGCATCCATGACTCATCGTTTAAATGCAGTAATCGAGGCAAAAAGGAGGCCCCACAAAATATTAAAATGACTTGATCGAAATTTTTTTTCCCCACAAAGGGGTGATCGGAAACTTTTTCTTTGAAGACTTTATTTAATTTATTTTTCATCGTTAAAGTTAACTGCAATTTATTGTATTATCATTTATTATAACACAAAATAATCTAACTTTTGTAATGAAATACTTAATTTTGAAAAATATCTTGAATTTGTGGAAAATAACGATTTTTGTTAACGTATCGTGGTCAATGGTTTCTGTGATCGGATACTTTTGCCAGGGGTTGTAAGCGTTAAAATAAATTTCTGGTTCACTAATCTTCAAAAATTTTTCTCCTCCTTCTCCCGAATTTTTGTTTTACGTTTTACAGGAACTTTCTTTGTTAAAATAATGGGGAAAGTCAGGTAATTTGGTTGGAAATTGACTCTGTTTATAACAGTCTACCTCTAGGCATTAAAAAATTCATTGTTAATTATGCATTTATAATGGCTCTCAATAAAATCCTCTTCAAAGTGCACTTCACAAGATTGCCTTCATCCAAGTTTCAAGAACTTCTGCATTTTTTGACACAGAAACAACGAAAGTTTCTTACTGTTCGATCGTAGCCAGGAACAAAACAATGATACTGTTGTTCTCGATTTTCTATTACAACTCATTATACAAATAGTTTTTGATTTTTTTTCATTAAAGCTGGCGTATTACTATAGATTTTTTTAAACGACTAAAATAATCGAAAACTTAAAAGAATACAGCCTTGATCATACTCTCCTCCCTGATGTAAACAAACCATAAAGCTAACGTTTTATGTTGATCTCAGCGCCACCCATAAACCTAAAACCCGTTTTTAAAAACCACACATCCCTAAAGCACTCGAAAAAAGTCCTATTTCCGCGTCTCCCTTTGTAGGCTTAAACACTCACGTGAATCGAGTACCTAGTAAACATCGATCAATGTTGGCTAAAGTTGTTTCACCGACGTTGTATCCACAATGTCGCCCGATGTCCCCAAATATTTGAATATTTTCAAAAAAATTATTATTTTTTAAATAATGACTAAAACTTATCTGCATTATTATTAACATTATTGTTTCATTCTTCCAAAAATCAAAATAAAATGAATTTAAAGTCATAATAATTTTAAAAAATTCCCAATGCCTGTGAATGTCGACAGATGTCGCGATTACAACGTTCAACATTCCTCGACTTTCGCAATGTTGGCCCATGGGCGGTAGAATGTCGGCCAACATTGTTGTGCCTACCGGGTTATCACATACTTCTTAGTAAATAAAATAATCTTCCGCCTTTTTTTTTTTTTAGACACCTGCTGCGTGCCAAAAATTCGAAATTCGAAGCGTTGCCATAAGAGAAGGAAGAATTCGTGGAGAAATTATTTTTACCGAACCGATTTATTTTGAAGAGCAAAACATCTTACAAAATGTCAGTTCTTTTAGAAGTAAGTATTTAAAAGCCCCAGATTTTGAATGTGTCAAATTAATTAACATTAATTGATAAATTATGTAATCTGAACCTATAATATCCTAATCTATCTTTTTGCTTGAATATCGGCATCGGTATCTAAGTCTGAATATAAATCTTTTTAAATTTATAGAATATCTAAAACACATCTTTGAAGTTAATGTTATTATATCTTTAATTAAATGAATACATTTAATAAGGAAAAATCGTAAGGTTATTCTTCTGAAATTTTATTACAATACCTTGTTTAAAATTTCTGAAATATATCCTGAAACTTGACAAAGTATAAGTGCCAGTATTCTTTATTTTTAAAAATATGCCAATAATAGTTGCATTAAAGAATTCAACATAAAATATATCTAATGTTTTACAACACTATCTAATAAAATAAGTTTAAAATTTTTACGTAACACTAAGTAGTTTAAAATTCATCAGAATGTTGCTTAAAGGCATCTTACTCAATTAACACAGCTGTTAAAAAAAATTTTTTTTTTGGTTTAGTGAAGATTTTAACTAAAATTTAAAAAAAGTTTTTTTAAAAAAAATAAAATTTATTTCTTTTTTTAGGATCAAGCTGGGGTTCGGACGATTAAAACCCACCCACAAATATTTTTTATAAATGTGAAGGACTTTTCAAGACCAGCCCCCCCATTTTTTCAAAATGCACCATTTTACGGGCCAACTTTTTTGGGAAAAAATAGCGCCCCTGAAGTCTTAAAAACTTTTAACCTAATTCAGTTTTCTGAAAATGAAAAGTAGCTTTTAAAAAAATTTTGGAAATAAAGGGGTGGCAATACGACGCATCTATTAAGGGAGCATTTCTTCTTTTTAAATTTTAACCCCAAAAAAATAGAATAAAAAAAACTTTTAAAAAAGATTTGTTTGTTCTTTTTTAGAAAAAAATTTTCATAATAATCATTATGTATGCGAAAAATTATGAGAAAAAATAACCTTTTATTTTGTTTTTAAACCTTTTTCTAAAAAAACTTTTTTTAATGATGTCAAATTAAAAATACCCCTTTTGAAGTTAAATTTTGACAAAAACCCGCTAAATTTTTAAGTGCTGTTTTATTAATAAATAAAAGGGTATTAATAACGTGTATAAAAAAAATTATTTAATTTCCCAAAAATTTCTTTTCACCCCTCTTCAAAAATATTCCAAAAACCCTAATTTTAAGGTTTCCTTTCCCTGATCCCTTTAAACATTTTGTAGCCAAAAAAATTCAAAATTTGTGGAATGGCAAAAATTTCACTTTTCCCCCAATTTTAAAAAAACTTTTTTTCAGGGAACTTTGTTCTGAATTTGGCTGTTCGAGAGGGTGCCCGGGGGAGACCCTAGAAACATGCTGCTGAGAATAGAAAACGGTAGATGAAAAATTTTTTTTAAAGTTTGATTCGTTTTTGGGTTATTTTATATTAAAAACTTTTCTTATATTAATTCGTTAAGTAATATGTTAGAAAAGGCCATTGAGTTTCAATTTTTTGAGCAATTTTTTTCCCCAAAATGATTTTTTTTTTTCGCGGAAAAGGCCGGCCCGATGATTTTAAATTAACTAATGAAACGGAAAATTACTTTATTTATACTTTAAAATCTTTTTTTTGTATATAAAGGGGGCTTTTTTTTACCCACAAAAAATGGAATGCATAAACCCGTTTTAAAAAAACACATGGGGGATTCTATGAGTTTAAAAAAACCAACATTAAAGTTTTCAAAAAAAAAATATTTAAACCCTTTTACAAAAATCCTTTTTTGTTTCAAAAATTACAAATAAAAATAGTTCATTCCATCAAGGCATATTTTTTTACATAAAATTTTTAAAAAATTTAAAATCCCCAAATTGGGGGAGGGGAAGTTTTAGTTGATTTATTCAAAAAGAAATGAATAAAAAGCCCTTAGCATTTAATTTTGTTTTAGATGTTAATGAAAAACTTTCAAAATGGGCCCTATTTTAAAAGGATGACAGAAAAAAAATTTAGACAACTCTCCAGATAAGAAATCCAATGATAGGGGGGAAAATCAAGATATTTTCGACAATGGCGGCTTTATTTTTAGGGTTTTAAATAGTGGTAAATATTATTTTAAGAAGTTTTTGGAATTGTGTTGAAAAATTTTATAGCCTTTTAATGTAATACAACAAAAAAACTAAAATTAGAGGGAAAGCTCGGACGTCATTAATATATAAGGAAAAAAAATTTTTATTTTAAATTCCTTTATATATAAGGATATAAATTAAACTTAATTAAAAATCATAAATTTGAGAAACTAGAAAAGTTTTTTAGATACATGAAAAATTAAGTAAATTTTAATTTTTTTCCCCAAAAAATTACTTTTAAATTTAGATCTTAGTGCATTTTATACAAAAATTCGCTGTTTTTATTGATTTCCGGAAATCAATTGTCTTTTTAAAAACCCAAAATTTGAGGAGGGTTTTACAGTATTCATGAATAGATCCATAGTAACATTCCATTTAAACACGGGAAAATAAAGGGAAAAGTTTTTTTTTGTTCTTTTAGGCTGTGGAACTAGTGGATGGGGCCTACGGGGAGTTATATGCAACGTGATTTTTTAATGGGGGGGACGTCAATGACCAGGCCCCGGTATTCAATGAAAGAGAATAAGTTACTTTTTCTGAAGATATTGGAGTCAATATCCCTTTCCCTGGTTCACATGGTTGGACGAATGGATGGGGTGAGTGAACTTTAGTCCCCAATTTGGAAAAATGCTTTATCAGTTTTTGAATTGATTTTGTTATTTAAGTTTATAAGAGGTCGTTTGGTAAGAAGATGGTAAAGTGGAAAAAAATTTTTTATTGAAAAATTTGCAACCCCAAAAATTTAAAAAAATCAGTTGTTGTGTGTTATTGAATAACATAGTAATTAAATTTTAAAAATTAAATAATGGGAAAACTAACTTTAATAACGTGATCCCTGGTTCCATCCACGGTACCAGGCACTTTTATGAAACTGATTGTTTCGAAAAAAGACTTAACTTTTAGAAAACCATTCAGGGTCGTAAAAAAAATCTCTGCCGCGTGGACAGACGTTGAACAACCCTTTTACAGGGTGTTTTTTTTTAAAAGTATAATACGTACAGTATAAATATACATTTTTTTTAGGACCTTTATTTTAAATTTTTTTCTACTTAATCAAACTGTTTTTTATAATTATAAAGTAATGGGTAAATTTAAAAATAAAATTTAAATTTTCTTTGCTTAAAGTTATTATTCATACAAACGTAAAAAACCGAAAGGTGGTAAAAAAAATACAAATTTTTCTTCCGTTTTTTTAGGTGATAACGCCAAATTAACTCGTCCTCGAAAAAATCCTGAACCAAAAGAAGTATGCGCTTCCCGCTGTCGCCTTTGGAGTCCCCCGGTCATGTACGAGGGACCAATACCAATGAACTGGACTTGAAAAACCGAGAAAAAAAATGTTTATCTTAGGGTAATATTTCTTTACACACTATGGGAAATCTCAAAAAGCGGTTTTTGATTTTTTTTACCCCTTGAGATTTTTTACAATTGTAAAAATTTTTAAAATTTAAAGTATGGGGAGTTTTTTATAGTCAATGCCCTAAAGAAAATAATTTTAAAAAATAAAGCACTTAAAATTTCATTTAAAAAATTATTTTTTAAATTCAGCAGTGAAAACAATTTTCCCAAAATAAAAAAATTTTTTTATTTTTAAAAGGGTTTTTAATTATTTTATTGTGAAATAAAACAAAATTTCAGAGATTATTTTTTTTGATCAAAATACATTTTTATTAACAAGAACGAATTTTTGTTAGAACCGTTTAAAAGAAGAGGATTTTGATAAGAGTTTAATATTTTAAAATACATTTTTTTTAAAAATTATCGGGGCATTAGTCCCTTAAGTTACAAGCACAAATTTTTTTCAGTTTAAATTTTAGCTACAAGATATACTTTTTATCGTTAAAATTACAAAATTAGCAATATGAATGAGTTTTTTTGTTTAATTTGAAATTTTTAAAAAAATTATTTTCGAAGAATTCTTTTGGAGAAAAAAAACGAATTGTTCAAAAAAACCCTATTCTATAGCTTTATTATTGAAAATATGTTTACTAAATTAAATCATTAAACTTCAAAAGGATGATAATCCCTTTTTTTTTCACAAATCTTTTGATAAAAGCTGTGCAAAAAGGTTTCCCGAAACGATCCCCAACGTAACTGTCCTTTTTACCGACCCAATGAAATGCACCCCTCTTCCAGAAAGACAGATGTTCTACATGTACCGAAAAGCATTCCCGGATCCCGTATCATCACATTTCCTGTAAGTACCAAAAAAAAAAGTAATAAATAAAATTTTTACAAAACACCAAAGTAATTTTAATGTCAAATTTTGTCAAGATTGTATAAGATATGTGAATAAATAACAAAAATTTTTTGAAATAAGGGAATTGAACTTTGTTTTTAGAGTTTAATAAAAAAAAGTTGAGAATTTGAACACTTATTTATTTTGAAAAAATTTAAAAATTTAAAGCATTCACATACATAAGAAAATTTAATTGGTGCTACTTGGGAATGCCATTTTAACAAAAATGCCCTCGAAAAAAATTAAAACCCATGAAAAACCTTTTTTAAAGATAGATAAATTAAAATATTTTTTAATTAATAAGAGAAAAAAAAAAGTTTATTATAAAGAAATATTAGAATAATTTTAAACTTTTTAAATATAAGTTTTAAATTTGTAGGCTTTGATGCCCGACAGGGGTCATATGGAAGAAAACTTACTCTTAAAAAGGGTTCGGGTTTAGATAAGTAAGAATAAAAATTTTTTCAAACTTATCTTAGCATAAAAATGTTTTAAAAAAAATAAATGTTTTTAGTGGAATTTTAAAAAACAAAACAAAAAAAATGCCCAATTTTTAGTATTATTCCCTTTTTTTTACTTTTAATACCCAATATAAAAAAATAAGGTAATGAAAGTTTTATGATGAGTCGAAAATCCGAAAGGTAATGAAATATAAATTTTATAATTTTATAAAATATAAGGTAATGAAAGTTTTTATGGAGTCGAAATCCCAAAGGAAAAGAAATATAAAAATTTTTAAAAATTTTATAAATATAAGGTAGAAAGTTTATGATTGGGGTTTTTTTCTTTTTCCTTGTTGGGAAAACAAAAACCGAAAGGTAAGAAATATAAATTTATAATAATTTTAAAAAATAAGGTAATGAAAGTTTTAATGGAGGCGAAAATCCGAAAGGTAAAGAAATATAAATTATAATAATTTATAAAATTAAAAAATGAAAGTTTTTTATAAAAAGGGAAGTGAAAAAATAACAAAAAAAAGGTAATGAAAAATATTAAATTCCAAAAAAAAAAATAAATTTCACAAAATATAAGGTAAAGAAAGTATTATGAAAAGTCGAAATCCCAAATGTTTTTTTACACATTTTTAAAGGGGTTATTCAAAAAAAAGTTTTAAGCATTGGGGGGTTTGTTGTCTGAAAAAAACTCTAAGATCGAACTAAAGAGCTACGTACTTTAAAAATGTGCACAGTTTTTAGTACCTTTGGACAATAGTAAAGGGTTTTAGAGAAAATCGCGATCGCAAATAGAAGTTTAATGCTTTTTAGGTTTTAAAGTTTTAAAAAATTTCCTACGGGTACAAAATTAAACTTTAAATGTTTTTAAAATTGAGGGGTAAAAATTAAAGTCATTTTGTGTTCAATCCCTCTTTTTCCCTTTGAATGGGCCCAAAAATGCAGGACCTCAACATAAAAGTTAAAAAAATTTTAAAATTTGGAACTAAAAGGGGTTTAAACGAGCAATCCCCTTTTTATATTTTACATTTCAGATTCGAAGTTATACGGATACAGGGGAAAAACAAAGTATCCCAGTGCGGCCCGGCCACTTTTTTGGGGCTACAGGCACAGAAGATTTTTCCTTGACATACGAGGCCCAAGATGGCGGCGGTTAGAGTAACAGCAGTGAATTTTTTCGTAGAAATAACTGACGTGAACGGGCAACGCACCTCATTTTACAAAAGATGGTTTCACAAGGGAGGCCTGAAAAACCGGAAAAAAATTACCGCCTCTGTTTATAAAGGGATATGTGTGCTTCGATTTTTAAAATATGTCGTGCGTGTAAGTTTCTTTAAATTCCCCAAGGTTGTACGTTCATGTTATCTAAACTAATAAATTTTCAGTAAATTTTCCGAAAATTATTTTTTTGTCCCCAAATAGAATATTAGGGAGCAATATTAAATTTTAAGTTTTTCGATTTACTTAAGAAGAACTAGAATTCTAATTCCCGGCTTTTTCAGCAATTTTAATTGAAATTTTGTATCAAAAGAAGTGGAATGTATCTTCTTTAAAAGCAATACCGGCCCTTTAAGATTTTGGATCGGAATTTTTATTTTCTATAAATGTAATCCCCAGGATGCATTAAAGAATAAAAAAAAATCTCCAACCTCCCGGAAAATTTTAAAAAAAAAGAAAAGTTTGCTTCTTAAAAAAGACCTAACACTTTTATTTTTTATACAGGCCCCAGATTTGATGGCTCCCGCCCAAAGGGAAAGGTAAGTAACCTACAAAACATCTCCAGGAAATTAGCAGATCCGTCAGCAAAACATTGACC
>JAFNEN010006835.1:0-11157 GCA_019343175.1 Oedothorax gibbosus | reverse complement strand
CAAAACCCACCAAAATTCGGTTCTATCGTTCTGTTTTTAAAAATTTTTTTTTGGAAAGGTTGAAATCGGAGACCATTTTTTTAAATATTTTTTGCCATCTACCTCTACAAATTTCTGTATGCCTGTCACACAGAATTATATCCCCCCCTTTCTCAAAAATCGTAAGTCTAAAAAGAAAATTCCAAAATTAAACAGAGTGTTTTGGAAAAATAAAACGTTTATTTTTAAAAAAATGGTAAATCTTTACAATCGGGGTTTAAAATGAAATAAGTCTTCAAATGGGATTTATTTTTGTTTAATCCCCATCCCAAATTTATAAATCATCATCAATTTTATTGTTTTTTTTTTTTCTATTTTAATTATTAGATTCCTTTTGCAAACACAAACTTTTTTTCCTTTTCAAGGACAGAGTGTTATAAATTTACGAACAAACTACACTTTTTATTAATTTTTTACTACTTTTCAAAAAAACCTCCTTCGTTGAAAATCAACTTTCTTCTTATTTTCCCTTTAAAAAACAGTGTCCCCCCCTTAAAAATTTTTGTAGTCATTTATTACCTTCCACACAACTTTTATAACGAAAAAAGTGGAAGGTTTAAATCGTTCAGCCCGTCCGTCTGTCCCCCACTTTCCAGAACGAATGAAAGTCTCAAAAACAAGTGCAAACTTTTTTTTGAAGCAAAAACAGGCCCAGGCTATATCCCAAAATTTTCTTTAAAAATTTAAAATTAGAAGTTTTTTTAAAAATTAAATAACTAAAATTTTAATCTACTTTAAATAACATGCAAATTCCTTTTTATTCAATATTTTTACGTTGCCATTTCGTCAATTGTACGAAAACTTTATTTAAATAAAAATAAAATTGAAAAAAAATTTTTTTTTTGATATAATCAATTTTGGGTTGTTTGTAATAGCACAATACAGTTCTTTTGATGGTTATTATATACTAGCGTTATACCCACGTTGCACGGGTAAGGTGGAAAAAAAAATTTTCAGTCAATTTAACTATTTTTTTCTTTCATTTTGGGTTACATAAGATATAAAGTTTAAACCCAGTAATTTTCTTTTAAATTACCCAATTTGGGATATAGAAAATGTTTAAAATTTAAATTTTAAAAAAATTTCCTTTGATAAGAAGCTCAAATTAAAAAAAATACATGTTTAAGAAAAAAATAATCAGTAAGAATTAAAAAAGGAAAAAACAGCAAAATTTAAAAGGGTCTAAAACTTTTTTTAAATTTGAAATTTCCAAGGGAGTTCTATAATGCCAAATATATAAAACCCCTTTTCTGCCATTTGAGACATGTATTGTACCAAATGCCCAAAAGGAGAGGGGACTTTTTCCAGTTTGATCTGCTGAAAAGGTGCTTCCCCTCCCCTCTAGAAGCTGCGGGGCAAAATGGCTGCCCCTTTGGGTCCCCCCTAAAGCTGGGCCCTCATTTTGGTCTTCAGGCTAAAGCTTTTTTAACGCTTGGCCACAGGGGGGAGGGCCCCTTAAAATCCGGCTTTGTATTGGTCGGCTCTCCTTTCCTTTTGGGAATGAGGGGCAAAGTCTGTGAAAGTAACCAGACGCAAGCTGCGGGACCCCCCATTTTTCATGTTTTTGCGCCAAGGTTTGTAAGAGGGGGTCCAGGTTTTAAAAAACCCCAACTTGGGGCCCTCATCATAGTTTCATACCCTTTCCATGAGATGGCACTCCGAGAGCACCCTTTGGCCCTTTGAGGGAAAGCCCCCGACAATGTTGAAAAGTGGGATTTTTCTTCCCTTCATCGGGTTTTGGGGGCAGTTTTAAATTCGAGGGGGCATTTTCTACCCCCATCCAGTAAGGTTGCTGCTACCCCACTTGAGGCCACTGCCCGATCTTTTGTGCTGCGGGAGTTTTGGCCAGAAGCAAGTTTTTTAACGAATGTTTTGGAAAGAAACCCCCCCCGGGGCATCGAAAAAAAAAGAGACCTCCGCAACCCTGTTCAATGCTGGGGGTGTTTGGCTTTGTATGCAAGATTCTGATCCTCTGTAAGAGTGGGTTCATTTCCTTACATGCGCACCCAAATCTCTTGTTTTGGGTGCTTGTCCGCGCGATTTTTAAAGGGGCAAGCATTTTGGGCCCCCAGGCGTGGAAAACCCTTTAGGCAAGCCCCCTTCTCCTAAAATTGATTGAATGAGCTTATGAAGCTCAAGGAAGCCCTTTTAAAGATGCCCCTTTGGTAAGGAATATTTTTTTTTTCTCAGGGGGGCAGCCCTTTTAAAACTATGGGAAAAAACCCTCACCATGCTTTTCCCGGGTTTTTTTCCCCAAAATTTGAGAGGCTCGCCAAGCCGAAGGTCATCAGATGAGGCAAAAGCTGGCGCGTTTTTTTGGTTTGCTCTTGAAAAGGGCACCTCCTAAAGGGTCTTTTCCCGGGAATGTCATCCTCTAAAAAAGCCCGTGCTTGGGCACAGGCCTCTCTGAAAAGCCCAAAACCCCCCTTTTAAAAGGGTTTTAAAAAGATTTTCCCGAAGCTACTGGCCCGGGCACAGGGTGTAGCAGCAGGCGTAAAATAGAAGCTTTTCCTGCGGGTTGGGGTCCCAACGGGAAAACCCCGCCGATGGCATCAAACTTGAAGACAGAAATTCCCCTTTCCCCCTTTCCAGCTAAACCCCTCTTTTTCCGGCTCGCCCGTTTGCCCATTAGTGCAAAAATTTGGCACGTCTGAAAAGCAGGGTCCTTAAAAAAGATTTCATTCCGACACAGTTTAAAAAGAAAACTGTGAGGGGGGGGACCCCGGGGTATTGTCGAAATCCCCTTTTCTGCATTTTTTTCTTTTTGAAAACACTCGCGGCCCTTTTCCAAGTGGACAGCGGGGTTTTAAAATCAAACTGGGATAAATTTTCTTTGGATGTCGAAACCCAATATACCCAGAGGCCTCTTCGAAAAGGTAGGGGCCCAAACCTGGAAGCGGGGTTTTCGTCTCCCCCGCTGGTCTCCCTCTTGCCCCACCCCAAAGACTGCCATGCCCCGGATCCTTTGCACATTTTGGGAAATTTTACTTGATGTTTTTGGACTAAATTGGGACAGTTTTTCTACTTTTGAATGAGCTCTAAATGTCTTGGAGAGAAGTTGTTTAAGGAAGATCCGGGGGTTTGCCCGATTCCCAAACCTCCCCCGGCCTTTGGGCCCTTGAGAAGACCCATTTGGGGCCCAAAACCGGGTTTTCGGGTTTCCGTCTTCTGTATATAGTGGATATCCGTTCTTTGGGTTTTTGAGTTTCCCCAAAAGCTGTTTTGGGAAAGGGTTTCGACATTGCCTTCTTCCATGAAAGGGGACTGTCGTTTCAGACCCCCCAAGGGCCCAAAAACCATCGGGGTTTTTAAAATAGTATTGTACATATAAAGGGGTTTTCTTCTGCGAGATCAGGCAGCTCACGCAAATGTTTTTGCCCGAATCCTGGGGGCCGGTTTTTGGACTTGCACCATACGGGGAGTATGGGAAGGGGCGGGCCACGTTCTCCCACTCTAGGGGTGTACACCCAAGGCTTGCACCCTCGCCAAAGATTTTGCTATCCTTTGCACCAAAAAAAGCTTTTTCCTGTTTCAGGGGGAAAAAACCGGGCCCCAATCATAGCGATCTTTTGGGTTTTTGGGCCCCATAAAAAACAATTTCTGCTGAATGTCCTCCCATTTGGGGTTTTTACGGGTTGAATGAAATTTGAGAGGTCGGGGGGGACCGAACTTCCTCACATAGCCATGGAATCCTGAGTGCGCTGGTGAATATATCGTGGAAAAAGGGGGGGAAAATGGAGGCGGGGGAGACCTGCGGGGCCTATGTTGCTGCTTTCCCAAATGGGTAGTCATTGCATCCTAAAGGGCCCACGGTTTTTGCTCCGCTTAGTGTCGTCTGGTTTTAAAAAGGATATGGGATAAGCCGCCAGCCCTTTTTTTTGGGCATATATGTCAACCACAGCTGACGGGTTTGACCCCCTTTAAAACCTTTAGCAGTTTTGAAATGCCCTTCTCCTTAACCATTAGATCTGCGGGTCCCCCAAACCCAAAAGAAGTACACCTGGGAAAACCTCTTCATCCGGTAGGGTATTTATACTTCCCATGCGGGGGTAGACCGGCCCCTTTGTTTTTGGGAATGTGGTGAAAAATCCTCTATTTGTCAGGTTCTTGTCCCCTGCCCCAAAGGGGGTCATCAAAAAAGCGAAATTTTTTTTTCCAAATGTTGGGCGAAAGTTTTTGGGCCTTTTTGGGATCATGTCGATGAGAAGCTTATTTAAAAAAAATTTCCCGGTGGGGGTTTTGCGGGCGTCTGTAGCCTACCTTCCCGGGGTTAGTGAAACACTTTCCCGGGGGACTCACCTGGCCATTTCCCATAGCACCCCCAAAATGTACCCCCTTACCATCCCCCCGATAATGCCCTTTTACTGTTGGAAACTGTATGCCTTGGTAAATTGTAGGAGAAAGCCCCTTTAAGCTGGAAATGTTTTGGGTTTAAAACCCCCCTGCAAAATGTCGTCTACAAACCACCGCAATCATTGTACCCCGGTTTCCCGGCGTCCCCAATTTATTCTTTTGTTTGGGCTGAAAATTTTCCCATCGCCGCCCAAACGGTTGCACCGAACTGTCGTGCCTCCTCCGACTCGGCAGCTGGGGATATTGTTTAAACTTCCTCAAAGTTTAGCAGTCCCCGTCTCGCTCTGTACCCGGTCTTTAACCGAAAGGGGCCTTTGCTTTTTTTCCTTTAGATCGGGATTTTAAACCAATATTTTTTAGGTTTTTTTTTGGGGCATTATCAAAAAATAATTAAAGGGCCGAAACGTCTCATTTTTAAACTGATCATTTTGGTCTGCGTGCAAAAAATAAAATTTTTTAAATTAAACAGCGAATTACATGACCCTAATTGTTTAGTTTTTTTAAAAAGCACTCCGGGCAAACAGAAAACGTTTTGGGCTTTTTTTTATATTTATTTGTAATTTTTTTTAACTGTGAAAAAAGTTTACTAAAATAAAACGATTTTTATAGATAAAAGCTACTAACAATGATATAGCTACAAACAAAACTCATTATACAGCTCTAAACAATGACCGTGAAAAAACCCGCCCCAGATAAAAATTTAAATTTATAAAAAAAATTTGCCCTTTTGGGCGAGTTTTTACACTAATATGCACCCTCTAGTGCGATGGCTTTTAAATTAACCCATCATAGTTCAAAAAGGCTTAACTATACATTTATTGCTTAAATTTGCATACATGCCGTCAACAGAAAAACCCAAAATGAAAAAATTTTAAAATAAACCCAATAAATCCGGTAATTGGAAAATTGGCGGAATTACGTCATTTGGAACATGTCAATTATTTTTCAAAAAAATGAAATTATTTTTCTGAAGGTAATGGCAACAGAATAAAAAAAAAATTTTTCCAATTTTTAAATTTTTTCGTTAAAATTTTTGTTTTTAAAATTTTTTCGGGAAAATGGCATCGGGAAAGAAAAAAAAGTTGGGTTTTGACCCAAAATGGGTGTATTTTTTTCAGAAAATTCGAAAAAAAACGTTAAAAAACAAATATAAGGAATGGTCTGTTTTCAAAAAAATTCTTACCCTATGTTTTTTTCGGAGATGAGATAAAATTTTTTTGGGGCCAAATTTGTGAGGATCTGTTGCGGGGGTTTTTTAGATCTCGTGTTTTTATACCAAAACCAAAAGGAAGTTTTCCTTTTGTATATAGGGCTAGCTGTTTTTACCCCCACGTTGCACGGGGAAAAGGTGGAAAAATAATTTAACGTCCCAAAGTTAACTTTTTTTTTCTTTTATTTTAGTTTCATTTAAATTTATGAAGTTACCCGTAAATTTTTCCCTTTAATTACCCACTTGGATATAGTAATGATTAAATTAAATTTAAAAAAATTTCCTTTGATAATAAACTCAAATTTAAAAAGGGAAAAACCTTTTTACGTAAAAAAAAAACAGTAGGAAATTTAAAAAGGAAAACAGCTAAAACTTAAAAGGGGGCTCAAAAATTTTTTAAACCAAATTTAAGGGGGGTTTTATAAAAGCAAATAATATACAAACCCTTTTTTGCCAGTTGAGAATATTTTTGTACCCCATGACCAAAAAGAGATGAATCTTCCCTTTGTCTCTGATAAAGGGGGCCCTTTCCCTACCCCCTAGAAACTGCTGGGCAAAAAATGGCTGCCCCTTGGTCCCCCTGAAACTGGGCCCTCATGTTTTGGGCTTCAGGCTAAAGCTTGGGCCCAGGGGGTTGTCTTAATACAGGCGGTTTTTATTGTCGGCTCTCGTGCCTTTGGGAATGACGGGCAAAACGTCGAAAATCCCCCAGGACAGCAAGGGGCAGTACCTCCCCTTTTTCATGTTATTGCGCCCAAAAGGTCTTGTAGAGGCGGGCCCGGCTTCAAAATCCCCCTTTGGTCATCGTAGCTTATCCCATATAATGAGAAGGGCCCCTCCGAGGGGCATCCTGGCCCCTTTATGAGCCCCGACTAATGTTACAAGTGGGAGGTTTTTTGCTTCATGGGTTTTGGGGCACTTGAAGCAGAGTGGGGAGTTCACCCCATCCAGGGAAGGGTTTTCTGCTATCCCCCCTTGAGGGCCCCCGCCCCGATCTTTTTGTGCTGCCTGAGCTTGGCCAAAAAGCAAGTTTATTACGAATGGGTTTTTCCAGTACCGCCCGGGGATCGATAAAAAAGGACCCCTACCCTGTTTAAAGCTGGGGGGTGATGGCGTTTTATTTCAAGATTCTGATCTCTGAAGACGTGGGTTTATTTTATCTTACATGCGCGCCATTTCTTTTGATTGTGCTTGTCTCGCGCTGATATTCGAGGGCAAAATTAATTTTTTGCTGCCCTTGGCGGGAGGCCCAAAACCCTAGGCAACGACTCCCCTTTTCCCCCCAAATTTATTTAATGAGCCCTTTTGAAGCCAAGGGGGGGCTCCCTTAAAAATGACATCATTGGGAAGGAAAAATCTTCATCAGGGTGCTGTCTTTTGAACCCGTGTGGGAGATATCCCCAAAACCCGTGTTCCTGGTTTTTCCCATAAATTTTAGAGGTCGTCCAAGCCGCAGGGCACGGGTGATGGGAAAGAGCTGGGGCAGTTTCTTTTGGGGCTCTTGAGAAAGGCCCGCCTCCCCCGGGGCCCTTTTCCCAAGGGGAAAATCCTCCTCTAAGGACCGGGGCTTGGGACAGGCCTCTCCGTGGTACCCCAAACCCCCCCCTTCAAAAAGGGTTTGAAGGTTTCGAAGTACATGGTCCGGGCACAGGTGTAGCAGCAGGCGTAAATAGAAGCATTCCCCCCGGTTGGGGTGCACTGTGTTTAAAACCCCCCGATTTGGGTCAGACTTGAAGCAGCATCTTCCTTCCTGCTTCCCGCTCGACCCCCCTCTTGCGCCCCAATCCCTGTCTTGTCCCGTCCAGGTTTAAAAAATTGGCACGTAAAAATAAAACAGGGGCCTTTCAAAAGAGTCATTCCGGGCCCCGCTTAAAGAAAAAAAACTGGAAGTGGGCTCCGGGTATTGTCGCAAAACCCCTTTCCATTTTTTTCATTGAAAAAAAACTCACTGACCCTTTTTCCCAATGGACAGCGGGTTTATCCCCACCGGATGACGTTTTATGGAGCGGAAAAAACCCCAAAATCGCCAGACGGCCTCATTCCCATGGGTGTGTAGCGCCCACCTGGAAGCGGTGGATTTTTTGTCCGCTGTTGGTCACCCTCCCTTTCCCACTCCAAAGGGCTGCCATTTAATCCCTTTTTTCACAATTTGAAAAAGTACTTTTTGCTTTTTACCCGATTGGGCGCTTTCTACCCCTTTATAGAGCCTAAAGTCTTGGAGAGCAGCTTTTATAAAAGGGAAGGGTCCCGGGGTTGTCGATCTCCACCTCTCGGCCCTTGGTCCTTTAGAAAAGCAGTGTGGGCCACCCTCTTCTGGTTTCCCTCCCTTTTGTATAGGATATCCGTCTCGTCGGTTTGAGTTTTTTCCAAAAGTGCTTGGGGAAGGGCTTCGAGCACTTGCCCCTTTTCCCCCCAAGGCGAAATGTTTCCCCCCCCCCCCCAGGGCTCCCCCAGGGGCCATGAACCCTCTGGGGTTTTTAAAAGTATTGTACAGTCAGGTCTTCTGCGAATCCCGGGAAACTCAGCGGAAAATGATGTTGTGATATCCCCGGGGTGGATTTTGGACTTGCAAACCCTAAAGGGGAAAGGAAGGGGGGAGGGAAAGCTTCTGCCAAATCTATGGGGTACATCCAGGCTTGTACTCGCCAAAGATTTTGAAACCCTTTTGCAGCCAAAGAAGCTTTTTCTGTTTTAGGGGAAAATCCGGGCCACCAAAAAATCATGGCGATCATTTGGTTTCTTTTTTTGGGAAACAAAAAATTTTTTGCTGAAGGGCCTCCCCCTTAGGGTTAAGGGGGGAAATAAAAGAAGAGGTGGGGGACCGGGAAAAACCTCACATATACAATGGCACCTGAGTGCGCTGGTGCATATATCGTGGAGAACCAGTGAAAATGGGGGGCGGATGACCTGCTAGCCATGTTTCTCGCATTCCCATCGGTATCATTTCTTTTTAAAAAACCAAAGGTAAATGCTAAAACTCTTTGTGTCGTCTGGTTTAAAAAGGATTAGAGTAGCCGCTCAGTCTCTATTTTGGCTACATTTCCAAACCCTCACTGGGCCCGGTGCCTCCTTGGGAAAAATAGCAGGGTGGTTGAAATGACCTTCTCTAAACCCTTAGGGTCTGCTGGGGCCACCCCCAAGTTTCACCTGGACACCTCTTCATCCCGGGAGTTTTTAGGATACTTCCCCTGGGGGGGTTTGACCAGGCCCCGGGGTTTTGAAAGTGGTTAAGGAAACCTCTGTTTTTCAGGTTTCGTTGCGCCCCCAAAAGGGGGTCATCATAAAAGCGGAATTTTATTTCCAAATTTGGAGCGAAAGTGTTTTGGGCCTTTTTATCAACGTCGAAAAAAGAAGCTTCTTTTAAAAAATTCCGGTGGAGGTTTTTCAGGGGTCCCGACCTCACCTTGCGTTGGTGCAACACCTTTTTCCCGGGGCTCCCCCTGGCCCTTTTTCCCAGCAAACCCCAAAAAAGTACCGCCTTTTTCCATCTTGCGATAAAGCCCCCTTTAAGGGTTTGGGAACTATATGCCTTGGGGACTTTTTAGGGAAAGCTCCTTTTAAACCAGGTAAGGTTTTCGGTTTAAAAAAGGCCTGCGAATGTCGTCTACGATCACCCCCCAATCAGTTTACTCTTTCTTTTGGCGGTTTAATTTTTCGTTTTTTTCGGCTCCCAAAAGTTCCCATAGCCTCCCGACGTGCTGCGTCGAAGTTTTCGTGCCTCCTCCGACTCGGAGCCCCCCGCATTGCTGGTAGCCTCATTGTCCTTTTGCAAATCGAAGCGTCGTGCCCCCCTCCGACTCGGCCGCTCGGGTATTTTTGGTTTAAATTTTCCCCGAAGTTTTAGCCCGCGCCCCCCCGCTTGTAGCCGTCTCATTTAACCGGGAAAAACCTTTGCTTTTTTTTTTCCCTTTGATCGACCCTTTAAAAATATGTTTTTGGTTTTTTTTTCGGCATTACCCAAAAATAGAAAAAAATGTTTTCAATAATAATTAAAAGGGCCCCCCCCCCCCAAAAGATCTTCCCCCCCTTTAAACGGGTCACTGTTGGTCTGCGTGCATAAAAAAAAAATATTCTTATTAAAGCGAATTACGATAAAAGTTTTAGATTTTTATAAAAACTACCCCCAAACAGCAAACGATTTTCATTTTTTAAAATTTATTTAATTTTTTTTTTAAATTTGATAAAAATCCCAAAAAAAAACGATTTTTATAGAAAAAGCTACTACCCAATAGATATAGCTACAAACCCCACCCATTATACGCTCTAACACAATACCTTTGAAAAACCGACCAGATTATAAATTTTTTATAAAAGAAAATTTCCCCCTTTGGCCCAGTTTTTTTAACCCCTAATATGGGAGCTCTAGTGCGATGGGCCCTTTAAATCATCATAGTTTTTAGTAATAGCTTTTAAAATTTTTTTTGTTAAAAAATGCATAAATTCAGGCAACAAAAAAAATTTAAAGAAAAATCTTCAAAAAAAACCACAAAAAAATCCGGGAATGGAGACTGGGGGGAAATTTCGGGCACTTGGAACAGTTTAATTATTTTTTAAAAAATGAAAATTTGTTTCTGAAGGTAAAAGGCCCACAGAAAAAAATAAACATTTTTTAATTTTAAAAGTTTTTGTTAAAAATTTTATTTTAATTTTTTTTTAGCCCATGGCACCCGGAAAATAAAAAAAAGTTCGGAATTTTAGGCCCAAATGGTGTTAGTTTTTTCAAAAATTCGAATAAAAAAGTTAGAAAAAAAAAAATAAGGGCTGGGCTTTATTCGAAAAATTTTTGCCTAGGGTTTTTTTTGGAATGAGGGTGAAATTTTTTTGGCCCAAATTTTGTGAGGGTTTTGTTCGTGGTTTCTTTTTAGATCTTGTCCCTTTTAAAAAACAAACGGAAATTGCCTTTTTTATTAATAGAGTTTGAAAAAAGATGCATAGAGAATTCAACCCTTTTCCCTAAAAAAAAATGCTAAGTTTTTCTTTTATTTTTTAAAGCACCCAAATTTTTGTAATTATTTTTCGAACTGTAAAAATTGTGGGGGGACAAAAAGATTTTTATTTTAAAAAAAAACATCCTTAAATTTTCGAAATTTTTAAATTTTTTAAACAAACCCAAAAAAGATTTTAAATTTTAAATCTGCAAAAGAAGTTTAAAAAAAAAGTATTAATTTTTTTGGGGTTTTAAAAATTTTAATTAGAATAGTAAAGACCCGTTTTTCAAATTTTTTTCTGGGGGGGTTGTTATATAGTGGGTTTTTTTGTTTAGCACAAAGTTGTGTGGGAAAACAGTTTAAGTGACAGATTTTTGTAACAAACCAACTTTTTTTTTAATTTTTTAGATTTTTTAGCTACATATCTGAAACTGATTTTTTCTTCAAGGACTGAGCTCTTAAAAAAATTTTCAAAATTAATACTGACATTTTATCAATGCTTTTTTCCCTTTTTTTTAATTTAAATGTTTTTTATTCATATGAAAAACATCTTTTAAAAAATCTGAAAAATCTTATTTTTTCCCTTTTTTAAGGACTATCCTTTAAAAAATTTTTTTCAAACTAAAT
>JAFNEN010006834.1:0-11497 GCA_019343175.1 Oedothorax gibbosus | reverse complement strand
AAATTAATTAAGCACTTATGGAAAAGGGGTGGAACTTCGACGTTGTAAAAGATAATTTGGGCTTGCTTTGGACGCGCTTGCGGGGAACGCTTTAAGGGATTAAATAACGAAAAACGGGCACTACCCCTCTCATTAGGGGAAAAGCACGGGTGGATTTTTGAACTTTATCTGGAATTTATATCGATTCAATTCCCGGGTTATTGGGGGAAAAGTTTTACGTTTCAGTAAAAAAAAATATTAAGGTTTAAAAATTTTTTTTTTTATTCTCTAGAGATAAGGTGAGGTTTTTCTTTGGCCCTTTTAGTTGGGTGGGTAAAACAACTTTAAAAGATAGAATTAATTGCAAAAATGGGAAGACAATAGCCCTCTTTTAATGAAAATTAGTATTACCATAGCCAGCAATTTTCCCTTTTAATTGAAAAAAAACGTCTCCAATTATGCCTGAAATAAAAATGTATAGGTTTCATTTTTTTTTTTTAATTTAAAAGAATTAAAAAAAGAAGTTTTTAAAAAGCTAAAACTAGCTACAATCTTGTCTTTAATACTCGTTTGAAACTTTTAGCAAAACAATAATTGAAACATAAACTGTCATTTAAAAAACCCCTTTGACACAAATTATCAATTTAAAAAAAAAAATCGGCAACAGCATTTTTTGTATAGAACTTTTAAAATTTTAAAAAGGGGGGGTTTTTTTTTATAAATTTTACGAAATTAAAAAAATATCTTTATAGTTTGCTAAAAATTATTTGCAGTTCGAAGATTAAGTATTTAAAATTTCGGGTCAAACCGAGTATCTGTTCCGCAACATTTGGGACGTTGGAAAAGTCGAGTCAAAAAGAGGAATTAAATTACTTAGACTAATACTTAGACTATAACCCAAAAATAAAATTTGCGAGAAACCCTTTTATTCAAATGGGAACAATATTTCCCAACTTCTCGAATCGAAAGAATTTTAAATTTAAGATCGAGTTGGTTTTATTGTTTTGGGTTTAAAAGAATGACGCCCATGTTTATGCCCATTAGCAGACCCGAAATTCTTGGGGGCATATGTGCAATTTTCCCCCCTTTTGGGAATAGAAAAAAACTTTTCTAGTTTAAAGCAAGCATTCCTCGGCCTTGCCCGGCGCGAGTGGGAATGTAATCCAAATCAGTTTTTAAAATCTATATCCCTTGCCCATCATTTTGGTGAGCTTAGAACATTAATGTTTTTGGGCTATACAGACCGTTTTTGTTTTGGAATATACAAACCGTTTATTGTTTTTGGGCATACACCAGGGAATTTTTTCTCTTTTAAATGGAAAAACCCCATTTTGCATTTTTGAGGAGTTTTTAATCCCTGTCTGGTGCGAGTTTGACTAAACCAAATCAAATTTTAAACCCCTGGCTCCCTTTTTTCCAGGTTTTGGATCTCGTTTTGCCCCCTTTACACGTGCTAGTGAAAATCGGTTTTTCGGTCCCCCCTAAATAACAGAGAAATCCAAATTTGGAGAGAACCTGTAAGGGGTTGGGCCCGTCCCACGGCTTGGAAAAAGCAGGTTTTTTTTAAAACCCTTTTAGGGTTTTTTGGTGGGTGAGTGGAAAAGTTCCGTGTATTTTTTTGTTGTATTTGATATTTTAATCACACCAGAATTAGTCTTTTATTTTTAAATATTTTTTTAAAATTTTATTGGATGTCAAAAATGTTTTAGTATTTTTTTCCCCAAAAAGGTCAAAGAAATCTATTTATAAAAAAATTTAATTTAAAAATTTCACAGAAATTAAAAACCCATTATGTTCAAAAATTTTTTAAAATTTCTTCACTAACAATTAGTTCTCCCTTTTAAAGTAAAACGGTTAATTTTAAAAAATTTGCCCAATTATTTAAAAAGTATGCAGGAAAAATTTTTTGGGCCCCGGGAAAAATTTTTTTTAATGAAAGCTCATGGGGTCTGCTGGGGTTTCCCTGCCTGCGTGCGCAGACAAAAACTAAAAACCTTTTACTTTTTAAATATTTTTTAAAAATCTAAAATTTTTGTGACTGTTAAATTGCCCTTTTTTTTTTTCCTTTTCCCCAAAATGGAAACCTGAAAATTTTTTAAAAATTTTTTTTTAAAAAAAATTAAAAAAAAACAAAATTTAAAATTTTTTAAACTAACTCTACCTCCTTGTGTTTCTTAAAGCAAAAACCCACTACTTTACATGCTCGTCATCAACAAAAATTATATTAAAAATTTAAAAAATAACATTTAAAAAATTATATTAATATTAAAAACAAAAGGGAAAACATATTTCATTGCACTTTTTTTAAAAATCACCCTTTAAATTTTGAAAGCCCCTTTTTTTCAGTTAAAAAAAACTTATTTTTTTTGTTGTTTCCATTTACGCAGTAATGTATTGTTTTTTAAAAAATAGTTCTTGATGCAAGAAGTCCCGTAAATTAAAACTTTACCGGATTTTTTAAAGGAATTTTTTTTTTTTCGATGGGGGCCTTTTCGATAATCTTTTTTTTAACCCCCCCCCCCCAGTGCAAAAAACTATTTTAAACATTGCATAAAAGATTTTTTTTAAATATTTTGCATATATCTTGTGTTTAAATTTTATTTTTGTTTTCTCACGAAGGCCCAAAACTCCCCCCCACTGAAAAGAATTCCCAATAGGGCCCCATGCGGGGGTGGGGACAGGGTAAAAAAAAATGAAAAACCCAAGTTCAAGAGGGAGTTGACCTTCGGCCGTTTCCGGGGGGTTAAAAACCTTTTTGGGGTCGAAAAATTTGGGAAAAAAACCCCCACTAGAAATGCGATACTTTCAGGCTTGAGTGGCAATTCTCAGAAAAAAACATTATAAAAACAGCGAAATGGGGGTTTTGGCCCAGACTCGAAAGGGTGGTAGTTGTTTTAAGGGGAAAAGTTTTTTCTTTCTCCAAAATTCGCGGACAGTAAAAACCGTTTGAAATTTTTATTTTGTCCAGTCCGTTTGCTTCCCGGGGCTTTTCCCTTTTTGGGAAAAAAGGGTTTTTCTTTTGTTAAAAAAATTTATTTTTTTATTTCTATTTTAAAATTTGAATTCCTAAAATTTGTCCTCAATTCTCAATGAATCGGGACAGTAAACCCAAAAAAAATATTTCCCGGGCCCTGCATTTTGCGTTCCCCAGCGCCAAATTTGTCGTTTTTCTTTGAAAAAAAAATATCCTAAAAATTCTAGCTTACAATTTAAAAATATTCGTGTGCGTATTCCAAATTTTTTTCGAAAATTTGGGGAAAATTTAAACTTTTTGGAAAAACCAGTTTTGTTAACTTTTTTTTTTATGCAGTAAAAAAATAATGTAATGAGTGAAACAGTAAAAACTTAAATGCCTATATAAAATTTGTGTACCGATTTTTTCATGAGTAACCTTCTATTATAAGTATTTTTTAAAATTCTTTGGTGTCAAAGCTTTTTTCAAAACTAAAATAAAAAAATTTTTTTGTTTGTGTATGTTTTTTTATTTTTTTTTTTTTAAATTTTGAATTTGATAAATTTTTTTTTAAATACAAATTTGAGTTTTAAGGGTATTTTTTGGGGTAAAAATATCTTAAAAACCTTTAATTTAGCAAGTTGAAAAAAAAATTTTTTCCCCTTTCCCAAAAAACCTTAAGCAAAAAATTTTTTTGCTACAAAATGTTTTCGTTTTTCCCGAAAACAGTAATTAAAATGTATTCAAAATGTTAGTAAATTTAAAATTTTTTCAAAATTTTCCAGAAAGTAAACCCAAATAAAAATTCCCAATAACTTTTAAATTTCTGCACAATATTCGTTCCAAATATTATGCTTATTTCAAATTTTTTCCAAAAATTGACCAATTTTTTCCCAAAAGTGTGCATGAAGAATGGAATTCAATTTTATAAATAACAATTAAAATATATATGTATTTTTGGAAACAGAGGGAACTTTGAAAATTGTTTACTTTTTTTAGAATGGCCCTTTAAATTGGGAAAGTCCCTTTTTTCATTTAAAAACCCCCATTTTTATTTTGTTGTTTCCTTGAACCAGAAATAATATTGTAATTATACAAAAGTTCTTTGCAAAAATTCAAAAACAAATTGTTTGAAAAGGGAAAAAGAAAAAATTTTTAACCCGGGTTTTTATAAATTTTTATTTTTTTGCAAAAGCCGTTTGGGTTTACTTTTTTTTATAAATCCGTGAAAAGAATATTTTGAACGTTCCCATACAAATTTTTTTTTTGGTAAGTAATAATTAGGGAAAGGGTTAGTGGTTGTGTTTACCCTTGCCCCCCCACAAAATTTCCCGGGGGTCGAATACCGGATTTGGGGGGGGTCGATAAATCCTTTCACCCCTTTAAATGGGTTGATAAAATTTGGTACCAAGCATTTCTTGGGAAATAAACACTGGGGATTTCGCGTTTAAAGGGTTTACCACCCCTTTCCAGAAATATGTCTAGCACCCCAGAGCCCTAGGTCCCCCAAAGCTGAAATGGGCACGGCAGGCCTTGGCCCCCAAATGGGCTGTTTTTTTTTCCCAGGAGTTTTGTTTAAAAAAATTAAATTAAAATAAAGTTTAAATAGTAATTTTAAAAAGGCGCGAATACTTCTTTTTTTACAAGATCAAAAAAACTATTTTTTTCGGGTTATGCGCTTTTTAAAAAAAACTTTTTTTACACTGTTTTTTAAACGCTTTTTCTTTAAAAACAAGATTATTTATTTAAAGAAATTTAATTTTTTCCCCGGTTATTTAAAAAAAAAGAATTTTTTTAAATTTTTAAAAAAAAAATTTCCTCAGAAAAATATGCTTTTTTCCCTAGATTTTAAAACTATGTAAAAAAGAATCCATTTTTTTTTATACGCAACCACTCTGGGGGGTATACTTGGTCTGTCGCTGTACCAGTTGTTTTGGTTTTTTTTAACTTTGGGTGACCGCTTTTTTAAATTTTTGGTAGATATTTTTTTTAAGTTTTTAATGAACATTCAAAAAAATAATTTTTTTGGCATTCCCCCCTTTCCACGGGAAACGTGGACCATATTCCCCATCCTGTGGGGGGGGGGTTTTGGGGGTTTCCCTTTTGGAAATTTTCTTTCCCCGTACAAGTCCAAAAAAAATTTCCCTAGTTTTTCTCTCGACCCAAACATGTGCACCATATTTAAAAAGTAGATCACATTTAATATTTTTGCCCCACTTTTTTATAAGAGTAGAAACCCAACCCACTGGGAAATAGAATGCAAAAGGCCAGGGGTGGGTGGGGGGAAAAAGGTAAAAAAAACAAGGTTTAAGGGGATAGTTGGGCCTTTGGCCCCTTTCCCCGGGGGGGTTTTGGGGGCGGATAAGTTTGCTTTTGGCTTCCATAATTTTTTTTTTAAGTCGAAACGCAAAGCTCATTGAAATTATCTTGTTAGTGAGAAAATGCCCCCCAAAATTTTTAAATAATAAAGGGGCCCTTTGAAGGGTTTTTTTTTAAAGGGGGGGGGGGAAAGGGGAAAGAAGTAATTTTCTATGCTATATTTTCCAAAAAATCTATTGTTTTAAATTTGGGTTTTTTTAAAATAATTTTTTAAAATAATTTACACCTAAAAAAAAGTCGTCCATTAACTCAAAGGGCCATGTCTTGTAATTCCCCAACCAAAAAATCCTAACCCAATTTATTTTCCCAAAGCGGAAAAAAATTCCTTTTCTGGCCCCGAAAGGACCGTGTAGTACAGGGTTTTCCCTTTTAAAAATTTAAACCCACTTCAAATGGAAAAACCACGGTCCTGGGCCGTCATTTTCCTTTTAAAAAAAATCCATAAACCCAAAGGGCTTCAAAAGGTTCTGGGGGGTCAGAGTATACGTGTAAAACCCCGGTCTTTGAAAGGATCCACGGGCCGAAACCCTCATATCCCCCAAAAAAAACCTCCCTTCCAAAAGTCTTCACAGGTTCTGGGGTGTTCCCGAAAGAACGTGTATAAAGCGGTCTATGATGGCGAACCCGCGGGTTTACATAGCACGTGTGACGGGGCCTTTTGCATTCCGTTTGCTTGCGTACCCTATTACCAATGGGAATTCCCTCCTTTTTTGGAAAAAGGGTTAAAAATAATTTAATGGTTTTTTTTGTAAGGGCGTTTTTTGGTCGTGTTTTCGGTGCCTGTGTGAATCGTAATCCAAACAGGGCAAATACTGGCTTCATTTTTCCCGGGCCCATTTATGCATGCGTTAAACAGACCATTATTGCTTTGTGCATATCTTGGCCCGGCAATTTCTCCCTTTCGGGAAATTGGGAAAAACCCCCCCCCCTGTGTTTTTGTTGCAGGCGGTTTTTTCCCGGGCCCGGGCTCGTTGCGAGGGGAGTCCCTTTTTCGCTCGCCTCCTGGGGAGGGGAAAGGAGACGGTGTGAAATCGGCAGTACGGGGCGAGGGTTTTTCCCCCAGGAAGGGAAACAATTAACCAGAAAAACCAGGGCAGGAGGCAAGGAAGTACTTCATGTCCCGGTATACACTGTACAAAAGAAATTTTTATTGCCACATTTCCCTAGTGTAGCTCTAGTGCAACGATATTCAAAACCCCAAATCAACAAAAAATTTCATTGAAAAAAAAATTTACCTTCTGAGGGATAAGAAAATTGGGCTAAATGTAAACTTAATTTTTTGGGACATGAGAAAAACATTTTAGCTGAAAATTTAATTCCTTTAAAAGGGTTTAAAAATTAATATTTCCCCAAAGTTAGTGGTTTAAAGGACTTTTCCATAGGGTTAAATTTGAAAAATTTTAAAAATTGACTTTTTTTAAAAAAAAAGCATAATTTCTTTTCATCCCCAAGGGTTTCCTTTTTTGAACCGGAAATATCCTTATGTCCTGTTTTTTTTCAAAATGTGTCAAAATTTAACCTATTAGAGGGACACTCAATCAATTTATGTCCAAAATTGGTCTACGGCAATTACCCCTAAAAATCGTCTTATATTTATGTAGACAAAGCACGCACGTCCCCCCGAGTGAAATACAAACAAGATTCCCATTATTAAAAAGGGATCATGAAAAAAATTCACTTTTTAAATATGTAGTCTGTTTTACGTCTTTAAACATAAATCTATATTTCTTCCTAAATTTATTTCTGATGTTGTTTTTGATTTAAAAAACAGAATGTTAAAAGAAAAAGTTTTTAATTTTCCATAAAATTTCAATTATACGTTTAATTAACTTCAAAAAAATTGGACTTCAATCTTATAGGTTTTTTACAAATCAATTGGATTAGCACTGGGACTCCCGCTACTGCCCACAAAGGATCGTGTGCGTTATTCGCCAAAAAAGGGGAAATTTTTAAAAAAACCATTTCTTTACACTTTTTGACGGAAGTTTGCCGTAATTTCAATTTTTTAAACAAGTTTTGCATACTTTTCGTTTTGAACAGTTTTTTTAAAAAGTATTCTACAGTTTAAAGCTTTTTCTCCCAAAATTTTTTTTCAATGCGCCCTAAAGGACCCGTTGCGATAATTTTTTATAAATGATGTAAACAGCTTTTCTTTTTTTGCTTCTTTTGGGGAGAGCTATGCGAAAAAATTTTTAATGTAGTCGAATAAAACGTCTATAAATAATTTTGATATCTAACTAAATATTTAATTTTTAATCTTGTGGGTATACAAAAAGAGGATAATGAGGGTGCGTTTTCTCATAAACATGTTTTTTAATGACGTCACTTCAAGGAGATTTATATATGTTGATAGTCAACAGCATTTTCTTTTAGCTTCAATATGTTAGAGCTTGAAAAGAATTTTTTTAAATGTATCGAATAATCGTTATAAAAAATTTTTGATATCTAAACAAAACTTTAATGGGGCTTTTAAAAAATAAAGATGAAATCGGGGATGCAACTTAAAAAAACTTTTTTTAAAAGTTTGCGACCCTCTTTATAAATTTTAAAAAATTTAACTATGGGATATTCGATATGTTCTATTTCGTTAAAGAATTAATGATCATTCATTCCAGAAAGAACAATCGTAACCATAAAAAAAAAGTGAATGGGAAAATTTTTAAAAATTTTTCCCCTCGTTGGTCACCAAAAACGTTTTTGAAAATGCATTTCTAAGTTTAAAAATAAGTTTAAAACGTACAAATGATTATTTCAAAAAAAAAAAAGTTTTAAAGTTAATATCTTTTATTCCGCAACATCTACGAAAAAAAACCTTTTACCCCAAATTTTTAAATCCTCTTGCTCCCCTTTTCCAAATTAAAAATACCTTTAAATTATGTTTCCCTTCTCTTTAGTAAAGACAGAAAATGGGTTAAAGGGGTTTATTTCAAACAGTTATAATTAAAAAATTAGGGGGATAATTAGTTTTTTTTTTAGATTTAAGTTTTTTGCTTTAAAAAGTTAAAGTCTTTTTAATTTAAAATAAATTTGAAACTAACTAGTAATATAGTCATTTTATAGAAAAAAAAATATTTTTTTTAAAAGATTTTTTTAAATTTTATAGAATTCAAATGGGAAACGAAAAGGAATAAACTACATTAATAAAAATGTTATTTGAAAATACTTTAAGATGAGGGAAAACATTACTTCAACTAAAAAGTTTTATCCGCGTAAGTTTTAATTACTGCGCTGAACTTCGAGCCTATACACTCAAAACCCATTTAATAAGAATATCTACCATCGTTTAACACAGATAGAAAAAGTTGACTATTTCATGTCAAATTAAAATTTGGGGCTTTTGCATTTAAACGCAAGAATCTGAAACTACAGGCATAATTTTGGGAAGAATGTGTTTAATGATGCTCATTCAATAGCAATTAGATTTGGTTAAAAAATTTTGATGTTTGAAAAGATTTTAAAAATTTTTAACAAAATACAATTGTTTTTGTGGTGTAAACGAAAAACCCTTTAGTTTTAAAGAACAGCAAAACATATTTATTTTAAAAATTTGGTGTAAAAGAACGAAAAACTTGTTCTTCTTGAGCGACAGAGAAGGTTGGAAAATTTTCTGAAAAGATGTATTAGTTTAAAACCATAAAGTGTAGCAAAGTATTATCAATATGGATTATACTAGTAATACCCTTGAAACTACATAGGTATAACGAGAGTTTACTCAAACTTATAGGAATAGCGTCACACTCGTTAAAATTCATTTCCATGGTAACTATTATAACTAAGTATTCTTGAGCTATAATACTAGTTTTATAGCTGGCATAAAAAATTTTATGATAAATTGAAACCCTACTGCTAAATATTATTGGAATACGCTGGTGGGACAACATTTTAGGGCTGCTTTTATTCAATCGATTTCCCAAAAGGTGGTTTACTATGAAAAGCATGAAAATTTTTTATTCTTGGAGGGTACTCCATTTTGTCTTGCTAATCCTCTTCGTAATTGGATTTCAATCGTGAATTTATGGTCATTATTTTGGCTGACTTTTATTAGGTTTTTATGGGGTAAGGAGTGAATTTATATTGTTTTTATTTAAATTTTTATTTTGCGAAAGAAAAGCTAGATGTATAAAGGAAGAACTCCTGACTGACTGATTTGCATATAAACGACCAGCCAAAACTGTTAAAGATACTGATATCAAAATTTTAGAAGCTTAGTCCTTTTGTACTGAATGTGTTGTTTAAGAAGCGATTTTTTTTAATTCGTACCTAAAGGTGCGAGGACCGTAAAAAACGCGTTAGACAATTTTTTCCATAGGATCGGATATATGCCAAATTTTCATATTTAATATGGTAGAACTTCAGTTAAAGTGAAAATTAAGTACAAACACGTAAAAGCACGTGGGTTTAAATTGTAAGATTTTTATTTGAGTAAATTATTTTATTCATTTAAAATCTTTATTTTATTTATTATGCTTAATCGATTTACTCAACTCGATTCTAATTATATTTTCCCAATTAAATTAATTAATACTTACAAAGGGCAAGAAATGAAGATATAGGGAATATTTGTGCATAAATAGGAAGTTTGTATTTTATAAGACTTTTCCAACCATAAAAGATTATGCATGTCTGTTTTTCTCTGTCTTTGTTCATATATGGTACAGACTTGATGTCTACGGAAGTACATTAATAAAATTGTTAAGGCACTTTGTAAAGAATTGGGAGGGGTTTAGCCTTCAATGTCTCATGACAATTAATGGGATATATATTCTAGATATTTCTGAATGCTTCTTCGAACGCCATTTTCCTCCACATATGGCAGTTTTCCTTTTTCTGTACTTCATAAAAAAAGTGCCGGGATTAATCGGACATCCAAAAAAAATAAAAATAATTTTTTAATAGCATGGGGTAGGGGGCCTTATAATAACCAGATGTGCTGACCAGTGAGGAGGGGAATCGTTTGGCATCAAGGAAACATTTTGGGCCTAATATCCCACTCACCGATATTAATTGTACATCCATGCGATGTCGGTTATATAAAGCTACACTCTTAAAAAAAACTAGGGGTTTTTTAACTCAGTCTGAGTTATTTCCACTCCTTTCCGTGCCGAAAATGCACTTCCCCTATAGGAGTGGATTTCACTATTTTTGACAAGTGTTTAAAAAGAAATAAAAGAAAACAATCTACGTCCTACACTCTTAAAACGAACGGTTTTAACTCAGTTTGAGTTAAATTCCCCTCCTTTCCGGTCCCGAAAATGCACTTCCCCTATAGGAGTGGATTTCACTCTTTTGTTTAAGAGTGTAGTAATGTAACAAATAAATCTAATATTTTCTTTAAAAAAGAGGCTTAATTTCAATGGAGGATCTCTTTTCATTAAATTTGTGGATAACTTCTCAATAATAAATTTTAAAAGGAATAACTTTTTGTTTTTGGGTTTCTATAAAGCTACTTCACCCAGCCCGTATTGTTCTGAGACCATTCTTTTGATTTATTTTAAAAAAATATCGAATATGCCCACTTAAAACGAGATTGTGTTCGTACAATTCATTCGAAACTAAAGAACAAAATTCGAATTCTCAACTTACCTATTCCATGTTTTTAGGTCACAAAAACGAAAATTTTCCCAAAATATATTCAAATTCCACTGCTGTGAAATTTCCCCAAACTCCTTTGTCTAAACCTAATCGAAGATAGAACATTTCGTTTTGTTCTATACTAAAAACTGGTTTTTTCCCAAAATTGCGTGCATTTTTTAAATAATCACTGTTTTCTGAGAAAAACTCGACCAAAATGGTTTTGTTTGGAAGTGATTTTTTTTGGGATAAAAATTTTAATTTCATAGATATGGAACTACGCTAAAAGAATATTGGGTTAAAAGTTCAACTTAATGAATTATCTAACGGACAAATTACAAAGCTCTTTTTTTGATGTTTAATTTTTTGATAAAGTTTCAAGCAAATACATTTTTAATACTCAACGATTAATCTTAGTAAAATATAAACTGCTATTTTTATGTCTTTAAAACACATATAAAAAACATAGTGAATTAAACGGAATATAAAAAATAACCAGCTGCCATCACTTTTTTTTTTGAAGTTACTTATATAAAGTTATTTAAAATGTTTTTAAAAAGAAAACTTTCGCCGAAAGTTAAGAAAAATAAATCACATAAAGTACAAGTTTTTTAA
>JAFNEN010006832.1:0-11232 GCA_019343175.1 Oedothorax gibbosus | reverse complement strand
GGTTGTAAAATAGTTCAGATCGTATTTCCAGGTTTAAAGACGTAAAAAGTCAATTTATAGCGTCCATCTCTTGACCAGGTTTTTAAATTACGAGATAAAAAAGTTGTGCTTAAGCTCTTCGCGGGGACTAGAAATAGATAACTTCACCTATGTTATCATTTTCAAGTTCAGCGGGACTGGGGTGGCTGAGTGGTTTGGACCATTACGCTCTCGCTATCAGTTTGCAAGCTGTAAACGGGTGTGGGCTCGATTCTCCCCCTTGTCCTGGGTTTTACTTTCCTTTCTCTATGACAGTAAAAAATTCTTTCTGTATAACTCTATCTATTCCTTTCTGTAGGCCCTTGACGAAGGTTTATAAGCGGGTCTTGATCAAGCCGAACCCCGGAATATATATTTTACCTACCCTACCCTTCAGTTCAAGCTCGGGTTTCCACTGCCTTCTCTATTGGGCCCCAGACGTGGTAATTTACCTTTTTAATTAACAACGTAATAGTTTAAATTGGCTGCAGTATTTGTTAGTGTTGAACAAATTATTTTAACCCAAACGAATCAAGAAAGGGCAATGCACAAAGTTATCGATATTTCAATTTCATAATTCACCTTAGGGTGGTCACACCACTTTCATTTCACGGCGTGTCTTTAGTAAAAGGTACCTCTATGTAGGTCGAACTTAAACCATCCAATTTTACGCAGTTTCTATTCTCCTATGTTAATATGGTTGTGTGACCCTGGTTTGCTTAAGTACGGGGTTTTTCCTAGGGGTAGCGGTCTTTACGTCCGCCCCTCGTGCGTTACACGTGACGTCACGAAAACCTTTAACACACAAATTGATAGCGAGGGTTTTTTCCTAGCGGGAGTTGATCGTAACCGGAATTATAGTTTGGTTTGAGGAGATAGTGTGCCGTTCTCAATGGGAGAATTGAACAAAACAAGCCTAATACTGGACGAATTCCGCTTGTCGGCGCTGCTGTCCCCTCCCCCCGCTATGTTTTACACTGTTTACATTGAAATCAATCGTTTTCACGAAACTTCTTAAATATTTTGAGTTTTTTTCAGAACAAAATTTAAAAAATTTTAAAATATGGTTTTTATTTAACGTTTAAACAATGGATTCTGATGAAAAATCCAAGGTTTAGAAAGTCAAATCGTATTGTTTTGTGCCCCGCAATTGCAAAACTGGTACAAAAGCAACCCAGAAAAGAAAAACCCTTTTCAGCGTTCCTCGAGATCCTGAACAATTTGAAAAATGGAAGGTGATGATTCCAAGAGCAGACAAAAAATCTTGACAAGCATCATTCTTGTTTGCGAAAAGCACTTCAAGGAAGAATGTATTGAGAGGTTTTATAGTCACACAATAAAGGGAGAAGAGGTTTTATTGAAGAGAAGTAAGCCGAAACTAATTGAAGGTGCCCTACCAACAAAAGTATCCAGATCTTCCCCTATATTTTCTAAAAAGTACCTAAAAAAGAAAGGATCCTAAGTGCCGTCAATCATTGCCTTCAAAAGATTTTAAAAGTGAAAATGAAGAACCCAATGATGATGAGAATGCCCAAAATCCAGCCATCATATCAATCCAAAACTGCCATCGCAGTATTGGGATAAGTTGCTGTTCAAGAAAGGGGGGGGGTGTTAGGGTTTTTTTTACGTTCACTACTTTACGAAAAATTTAAAAAAAGGATACAGGTTTTTCCAGGGGGATTGGCCCCCCCTTTAATTTTTGGTTAAGGGAATATTGGTTTAATGGGGGGGAATTCCCCCCTACAATTCCGTTGGGCCTGTCCCCCTCCCCCCTTTTTTTTACCTTTTTTTTTTTAAATTTTTTTAAAATTTTTTTTTTTTGGTTTTTTTAAAAATTTTTTTTTAAATTATTTTTTTTTTTTCTTTTTTTTATTTTTTCCCCGGTTAAAGAAAAATTTATTTTTTTTGTTTTTTTTTTTTTTTTAAAAAACCCCCTTTTTATTCTCAACCCCTTTGAAAAAATATTTAAAAACCCTTTGAAAGTTTTTTTTTTGGGAAAACCTTAAAAATTTTGGGGTTTTTTTTTCCCCTAAAAAATTTTTATTTTTTTTTCCCAAAATTAATTTTTTTTTTTTTTTGTCTTTTTATTTTTAAAAAAAATTTCTTTTTTTTTAATCCTTATTTTAAAAAATTTTTTTTAAAGGGGTTTGGGGTTTTTTTTTTCCCCTTTAAAAAAACCCCCTCCATTTTCCCAATTTTTTTTAAAACCTTTTTTTTTTTTTTGGGTTTTTTTTCAAAACCTTTTTTTTTTTTTTTTTAAATTTGTTTTTTCTTTTTTTTTTTTTTTTTTTTTTTTTTATTTTTGTTTTAATTAAGTTTTTTTTTAATTTTTTAGTTTTTTTTTTTTTTTAAAAATTTTTTTTCCCTTTTTTTTTTTTCCCCTTTTTTTTTTTGGGATTTTTTTTTTTTTCCCCCCCTTTTTTTTTTTTTTTTTTTTTTTTTTTCCCTTTTTTTTTTTTTTTTTTTTTTTTTCCCCCCAATTTTTTTTTTTTTTTTTTTTTTTCCCCCCAAAAAACCAAAAAAAAAAAAATTAAAAAAAAAGTTCCCCAACTCTTAAAAAAATAAAAAAAAAAAATTTTTTAAAAAGGATTCGGAATTTTAAAAAAATTTTATAATTAAAGGAAAAAAAAAAAATTGGGAACTTAAATAAAGTGAAATAGCCCTAAAAATTTGGAATTTTCATTAAGGTTAAAGGAAAAATTCCCTCAGGAAACCCGGGGAATGGTTTCGGGGTGCCCCCTTTAAAGAAAAGCCCTGGCGTAAAAAAAGTCCAAAAACCCCCTTTAAAAAAAAACCCCCTAAAAAAATCCCTTCAAAAATTTTAAAAAATTGGGGTTTTAAAAAAAAATTTTCCTTTTAAAAAAAAAAGGGACCTTTGGTCCAAAAAGGTTTTGCTTAAAGAAAAAACCTTTAAAAAAAAACTCGAAAAGGATTTTTCGGGTTTTTTTTCAGGGAACTTAAAACCAAAATCAAGGGACTTAATTAAAATGGGTGGTATTTATTTAAACCACAGAGGTAATTTGCAAAGGGTTTTTCCATTAAAAAATTAAAGGGAAATTTTTAAAAAAAATTTTTAATGGGAAAAATTTTTTTAAAAGTTTTTTTAAACCCAAATTTAAGGTAAGGGTAGAATTTTTAAAAGGGGGGAAAAAAAAGGGGGGGTTTAATTGAAAACAATTTTAGGGAAAGGCCAAAAAAAATTTTTAATTTTTCCTCCTCAAGTGCAAGGAAACCTTTTTAAAAGGTTCTTAACCCGGGGTAAGAACCCGGGGTTTTAAAAAAGCAAAAAAGTTCAAAACCTGTAAAGCAAAAGTTAAAAAACTTTTAAATTTAAAAAGGATTTGAAAAGATGGGGGCCTTTAAATTTTTTTGGGAAAAGTTTTTAAAGATGCCTTCTTTTTGAAGAAAATTTTAAGGGGCCCAAAAAATTTGGGGGCCCCGGGAAAACATAAAAAAAATAAAAAAAACCCCCCAAAAACACAAAGGGTTTACGACAAATTTTCGATTTTTTTTTTTAATAAGGGGAAGAGTCATAAAGGAAAATTTGTTTAGGTACCAGAAAAAGCCTGTTTGGGGTTTTGGGTCCAATAAGAGCACCCTTTATTTTTTTTACTTTTTTTTTTTTTAACCCCCCCGGGGGGCCCCCAAAGATAAATCGAAAATCTTTTCAGTTTTTTCCCAATAAAAGGCTGTAATGACCATCCAACGCCCACAGGTTTTTGACGATTATGAGTTTTGACATTCTAAACTTAGCGCGTGCTCCGAAAAGTGGAAATTAGGTCCCCAGTTGTCAAGCTTTGAAAATCCAACGCAGCCCCTTAATTCTGTAAAAAGATACTTAAGGCTGTTGGGTGACCTTATTATAGTGGGAAGTTAAAAAAGAAGAGCAAAACCCAAAGGACCAACGAGCAATCAAAACCTTTTTATCCAGCATAGCGATTCCGTTTTATTTAAATTTTACTTTTTGGGTATATTGTTCGCAATTTCTAAAGAAAAACAGATGTGAAAAGTAGAGTCCCCCTTTCCCCTAAACAAGAGATACGGATACAGTAAAGAAGAGGACATTTTTACCAAACAATTTTATTTGGGGGGATTAATGTACCATCCCAACAGCGTTTTTAGTTGGGGGCATTTTTAGAAAATATTTCACAGAGTGTATAAGCACAAACAGTTCCACAGAGACATAACCTTTTTAAATTTTGGAAGAACTTAAAGGAACATGTTTTCCTTTATCGGGTGCAAGCTGCACGAAAAGAACCACCAAAAAGATTGTTAAATTTTTATTTTTAAAAGATGCTTTTTTTAAAAAAACACCCAAACAATTTACAGAACAAAAAAAGAAAAAGATTAAATTTTTCAAATTGAGGAGAACTGGTAAATAGTTGCCATTTCACCCGCCTTTCCCATAATGGGGCCACAACCCACTTGGTTCTTTTTTCGGGGGGTTTAGGGTTTTTTTAGTATTTTGGATGGTTTTCAGGATTTTGTGATTTGTTGAGGGAAGTCTTAACTTTTCTTACATTAAAATTTTAAAAAAAACAGAACATCTTGAGAGAGATAACCCGGAATGATGTAATTTAAATTAGAACAAAAAAAAATAACTGCATAAGTTAGATAAAAATATATTTAAATTTTTAAATGTATTTTCTAGAAAACCCAAATATTGTTTGTTTTGTAGTGTAAAAATTTTTAACCGGAAAATGTAACGATAGAATTTTAAAAAGAATTTTAAAAAATGCATTGTTATATTTAATTGTGAATAATTTTATAAATTTAAATTTTTAAATGATTTTAAAAATTGAAGGACAAAAAGTAAAAATATATTAAGAAAATATAAAATATAATAAAAATGTTTATGAAATGTATATTTTTGGGGGTATAAAAAATTTTTTTTCTTTTTTTTAAAAATTTTAAATGAAGGAATTTTAAGTTTAATTGCCCAGGGGTTTTTTTTGGTTTTTTTTTTTTAAGTGGTTTTTTTCGGGTTTGGTAAAATTAAACCCTGCTGAAGAATATGCTTTTGAAGAATTTTAAAAACGTTTTTTTAAAAAATGGAAAATGGTTTAATGAATTACTCTAAAACAATTTTGGTAAATAAATTATCCTAAAATTTTTCAATTTTTGCATTTTTTGATGTTTAAAAAAATTTAAAATTTTTAACAAATAAAGTTTTGTAAAAATTTTTTTTATAATTTATTTTAAAAGTTTAAATTCCCAAAATTTTTTCCACCTTTAAATTTTTGATAAAAAAAATTTAATTCCCCCTGTTTTTTACCTTCATTGGATGCGTACTTTTAATTTTAAACTTTTTTATTTTTAAATTTTAAAAAAATTTTATCCAAAAAAGGGAAAAATAATTTTAAGAAGGATTTTTAAAAAAAAAGGGAAAAAAAAGGAAAGGGAAGTTTCGATAATTGTTTTATACGTTTTTCCATTTAAAAAATTTTTTTTGTTTCTTTTAAGTGTGATGTATTTTTATTAAATTTATTGTTTTCTGTGTAATTTTTTCATCTTTAAAACGTATAAAATTTTCTTCTTAAAATAATTTTATTGTATCTTAAAGGAATTTTCCTAAGTCATTTAATATATTTTTAAAATTCAAAAATTTATTCACATTTAGCACGAAAAAGTTATGAAAAAAATTTTATAATCCTCTTTTTTTATTTTATTTTCGAGAATTAAAATTTTTTCTCATGACATATAGTAACAAAGAAATAAATAGTTATTGAATTATTTTTTATTAAACGTTTTCCCCAAAAATCGAGTTAGCATATCTTTTTTTGCCAAGTCTTTTTGATAGTTTGGGTTTTCGAAAGGTTGAGTGGCGTTTGCGTTGCCCCGCCGTTATCCCCCAAAAATTTTCGTCCAATAGGGGGGAAATTTTCTAACTTTAGCGGCACACTAATATTTTCCTTAGCCCCCTATACCGGAACCCAAGTTACAAACCTTTACGGCCCCCCTATGCCCAGGGCGGGATTTTTTTTTTCCCCCGGTTTTTATCGCCGTTACGTTCGTGATTTGCGTTTAAATTTATGGGGGGGATAAAACCCTTTTGGACCCTCGAAAGGGAAGAAATTTTAATTGATTTCTTTCAAAACAACTGATTATTTATAAATTTTAAAGAAAAAAAAATTAAAGGAAATCACGGGCCAAAAAAACACTGGGGAAAGGGAAAATTTGGGGGCGATTCTGAAAATTGTTTTGGACGTATAAAATTTTTTTTTTTAAATTTAAAACTTAGACATTTTTCAGTTTTACTTTTTTTTTTAGAGAATTTTTTCTTTATTAAAAATCTCGTTTATCATGTTCATTTTTTTAACTAGGTTTTTCCCAAAAACCTAACTAAAATTTTTTTTAAACCAATCAAAATTTAGACCCAAAGATTTGGTTAATTTTTCTTTTTTGGCTTTAAACATGTTTAAATTTTTTAAAAATCACCCTTCAACATTAAAATTTTTAAGTTCGTACTTGTTTGTAATATTAAATTATTTTTGTGTTTAAATCCCTATTCAAAAATGTATTTTATTTTTAAATTATAAAGGGACATATGCAAAAATTTTGGGTCCAAGAGATATCGCTTTTGATTCTTTACCCCACTTGGGGATTGATTTTGAGTTTGTTTAAAATCCAGGAAAGGATTTAAAATTTGTTGTTTAAATTCCCTTTCCCAAAATTTTTTCCCCCCCTTTTTTAAAAAATTTTAACATTCTTCATGATTTAATTCACATTTCTGTTTAAAAAGGGAATTTTGAAATGCATTCCCAATATTTGCAACAAAAAAGAAATTTTCTTTCTAAATTTTTTTACGGAAAAAATTATACTTTCAAAAAAGGGTTTGAATGGGAAAAGGGTTAGAAAAACATTACCCCCTTTTAAATGAAAAAAAATTTTTTTTACGGTCTGATCATTATTTATATAAATATATTTCCCAAAAAAACAAACACCCTTACTATAACGATAAATATGAAAAATGGGTATTACGGGTCAAACCCTTGTTAACGCGAACTCCCCTTAACAATTTGGGCTTTAACAGGGTTCGACTTTTGTTAAGATAAGATTTTTAAGGGTAAAGATATTTTACGTTTAATTTAATTTTTTCTGAAAAAGATATTTTAGAAATTAAGTTTTTTATATTTTTTTGGTTCCCTAAGGTCGGGAAGCATTTTTTTTTTGCCACTCAACACCCCCCGGCCCCTTGAAATATTTTCCTTGAAAATTTCAAATTTTGGGGACAAAACTTGAAAGTTGTTCTCATTACCCAAATTCATACGTTTCATATTTTCTTTGGGCCCAATTGCACGGGGATCTCCCAAGTGGGGTTACTGGGGCAAAAAAACCTTTGTCCTCTCTCAGGATTTTAGTAAAATGCATGCACAAATTACCAGTTCTCCGTTGTACTTGGACCCGTTGCAATGGGCCCTAAAAAAAAACCCCCCTGAAGTATTTGCAAGAATCCCAAAATGCATTCTCTGTTTTTTCTTCTCGCCCTTGAAAGCCTTTTTAGTTTACCCCCCAAAGTTTTTTTTTCATCATAAAGGGGAAACTGTGGCCGGGGATAAGGTTTCATTAAGTTTTCGTGTAGTCCAAAAGCCTAACCCCCAAACCCAATAACATGGGGAAACCCACCGTTTTGATTCCTGGAAAGGGCCCCCGCGGTGCGGGAATCCCAAAAAACTTTGTGGCTTTTTATCCCCTGCCCTATATTATTTTTTAGGGAATTTCCAGCACCCCCCCTTTTCCTTTCCATGGGGATCAAAACATAAAATTCCCAAAATTTGCAGTCGGCATCCACAACGCCAGAATCACCCCTGGAGAAATATTCCTTGTAGGTTTAAAAAAAATGAGGCACCGTTTTTTTTGGGGCTTTAAACGGATGTTTTCCCTCTATGGCGCCCCACACAGTTAGGGAAGGGTTTCCCTTTCAGCATGAAATCGTTGGCAGTCTTTTGAAGAAAATTCGGGCGTCGGAGTTGGGTTTTAAAAACCCTTGTTCGCAAGCCGTTATATGATGGGGGGTTGGGCTTCCCTTTTTATGGTGCTTATCCAGGAGTGGGTAACTCTGAATTGGGAAACTAGGGGTCGAAGGGTTCTCCCGTTCCCCGAGCCTTTTAAGAAAATTTAAAAAATTACTTACATGGTCATATCTATAAAGTAACGTTATTTCCAAAAAAATGGTTTTCAATGCAAAAAAAGTTTTGAATGGATAAACTTGAAACTGACCTTTAAATTGGAATTGAGGAACATTTTTCAAATGTTCTAGTATTTTTAAAATAATTACGAGTTTTTAAAAGGGATTTTTTTATTAACAGGGGACGTTGCAGCAAGCCTTGGAGCTATTTCCGGGACTATTACAAACCCGGGGGAAAGGGGAAAACCCCTTTCAGGATCCTGCGGGGACGCTGGTAAAAAGAGGCTGTCCTGATGTCGTTCTTGGACAGTGGGCCCTTTTTCTCAGAAGGAAACTCCCTTTTTCCCAAAGTACCCCCCCTAGACGTCAGCCCGTTCGGGGCCAAACCAAAAGGGAAACCCCGGATCCTGCAAGCGAAGGGGAAAATGAGGGGCAACAACGAAACGCTTTTTCATGACGAGGGGAAATTGAGCCCCCAAAAAAAAAAAACCAAGGTTAAAACCCTGCAGATGAGAGGGTTTCATTTTCTCAAGGGGGCTGATCCAGCAAAAGGGGAAACCCACAAACGATAGTGCTGTGGACTTGTTTTTTAGGAGCGTTGCCAAAACCCGTAAAAAAGGGTTTTCCCCTGAGAGAGCAGATGTCCTTCCAAAAGGATATTTTTAGTTTGGTTGGGAAATTTCAGTGATTAAGAACATTGACCTGGGTTTTAAGCCCCTTTAATTTGTATAGAGTAGGGAAAACCAAAAATATACCCAAGGGCCTTAATGGGTTCTGTTAGTTTTCGTTAGTAGTTTGTTTGTAAAAGGGGGCCCAGCGGGGAGTGTTTGAAAACAATGAAAAAATAAAAACAAATAAGGACACGGAAAATTTAAGGAGTTTTTGAAAAGGAATTTTGGGGGAAATTTAATGAAAAAAGGGGTTTGGGAAGTCCCCCCCACTTTAACAAGGACAGCAGTTGGGGCTTCTGAATCCAACCATACCCCTTTAAAACCCCCTTCCTCCTACCCCTTTTGTTTGGTCAATTTTTTTGGGGAAGCTTTTTTTTTAGTTTTTGGGAAGTTCAGGCAGAAAGTTTTCGCCTTTCGGGGGGAAATCCCCCTTTTTTTAATCTCATTTGGCGCCTGGATCGATGAAAAAACCGTTGAGAAAGTGACCCATATATAGGGGGGGGGTTAAAGATCAAAAAAAGGGAGACAAAAAACACACTACGAGACGTCAATTTTGGTTGCCCACCCGTCGAACTATAAAAAAACGGAATCTATACTTTTGCCATTTCGCCGCAAATGAGAAAAAATTACGAGGCATGAGGTTGGTTTGGTTCAGATCCTTGAACTATAAAAATAAGATACGATTTACCTCAAAATAAGCACCCAAATTCGGGGTTTTTAAATTTTGTTTGGGTAGGTCTTTTTGAACTTAAAACTATAAAATAAAGAGTCACTACTAGTGCGTTTTTCCTGGAAAGTAAATATTATGATTCGTATAAGTTTTTTTGGTTCAATGATCCCTTAAACCCAAAACTATTTTGTAAAAAAACTAGAGAAACGCAATTATGCTAAGAATTGGGAAAAATTTTTCAAATGCGTTTCATCGTAAAACGTTTGAAAAAAATCAGTTCCATCCTTTAATTTGAGTTCGAAATAAATTTTTTTTATAAAAAAACACGGCTTCCATCGGGATCCCGATATTTTTAAAACCCGATAAACGATTTTCCTAAGAATTCGGAGCCGATGGCTAATTTTTTAAAAACAAAGGGGCATTTTTAAACCCGGGGTCGATTAAAGCGGTTTGCATCACAATTTCGATGCAAATTCCGAAAAAAGGATAAAATAGCCCCCGTTTCGTAGAATGGTGCATTTTTTATAGCGTTTTAATTTTTTTTGCGCCCTAATTGGTGAAACTAAAAATTAAATTTTAATAAACAATAATTCAAATAAAAATTTTTATAATGAAGATACAAATTTTTAAAATTAAAATGTGAAGATGAATTAAAATTAGATTATATAAGTTTTCTTTAAATCTCGACCAGCCCGCAACCCCCATTAGAAAAAGGAGTCAGATAAAGCTTCCCGGGTTTACTTATTTTTTGGGCCCAGTAATTTTCACCTACCGATGGCGTCCATTGCGTCAGAATGATTGACAGTTTTCTGGGTTTGTTTTTATCGGAAGGGTCTCGTTATTTTTTAGCCCAGTTTTAGGCCAAGTCGAGCAAACCGAAATTTTCTTTTTCCCGTGCTGATGTGTCCCCGGGGTCGGATCACAGGAACGGCTTAATTAAAAAATACTTTTTTTTTACGTTTGAACTTTTTTCTATTCGGCCTATACTGGGTTTTGATTTAGACAATTTTTTTTTTTAAAAAAAAGGAGTGTCCCCTTTAAAAAAAATTTTTTAAAATTAGGTTGTTAGTGAATTTCGGTCCTTTAATTTTTTTTTTTTTAAAGTGTTTAATTTTTTTAAACTTTGTAGAAAAATGTTAATAAGGATATGATTTAAAAACCCAAAAAGTTGGGGGTTTTAAACCCCAAAAAGGTAGTCAAGAATTTTTTTAAGTTTTGAATTTTTTTTTATATAAATGAACCATGCTTGCAACGTAAGGGAGACTAAACTCTTAAAAAGGAATTTTTTATGATTTTCATTTATCTAGTAAGAGTAATTTCATTAGTATAGGTTTTTTTTTTAAAAATGATTTAATAGGGGTCGATAACAGTTTTAAAATAAAACTAAATTACTTATTAAGATTTTTTATGTGTTTTTAAGGAACTAATAGACTAAATTTTTAATTGGTTTACGTCGTTAGCCGATAGTGCAAAAAAATTGAATCAGTGTTCAGCCTTTTTGTTAGTTTGCACTTTCATGCCTGGAAGTTTCACAAAGAGAATTTCAAACAAAAAAGGGGTATGGTTGGGTTTGGAACCCCCAATGCTGTCCTTTAAGAGGCGGGGACTTCGAATCCTTATCATTAATTTTCCCATATGTCCATTTCAATAAAAAAAAAGTCATTAAAATTTTTCTCGGCTCTTATAGTTTTTTTTTTTTCATTGTTTCAAAAAAACTACCCGGGGCCCCCCGGTACGAAGACAAA
>JAFNEN010006831.1:0-11062 GCA_019343175.1 Oedothorax gibbosus | reverse complement strand
GATTCCCTACCGGGTGAAAATGGGTAACATGGAAAAGCAATTTTTTGCAAAAATTTGATTTAAAAACTAATGCATTAGCTCTAGGGGACTGCAGCCCCCTTTTAAATCAAGTGATGCAAATTTGAAGATTTTTTCCCAAGCAAATCGCAAGATTTTTAAAATTGGATTTTTTTTATTTGTTTTCTTTTTTGGTGTTTTTTAAATAGTTTTAAGCTCCAACTTTTTTGAAATAGGGTTTTGAAAGCCACAAGAAATCATATGTAAGAGGGTGCGAATTTGTGAGTTTAGAAAATATTTTACTTAATTAAAACTAGATTTTTCTCGAAATTTTCCCTTGGGTTTTTTGGGCCCAAAAAATTATGTGGCATTGATGTTCCCCCCCCATACTGAGATTGGCGATATTCGGTTGATCCCCCCTAAAGGGATCACATAATTTTATGGACCCCCTCTAATAGTTAAATTCTATTCTAAAAAAAAAATTCCTGAGTGTTAAGCACATCTATTCTGTTTTTCAATTATATAGTTTTTAAACTTGCCCCCAAATTGGCTAAAAAACAAATTTTTCCTATTGTTTAAGTTTGTACTTTGAAATATGAAGTAATTTAAAACAATAATTTTGGATATATTTAAAAACCCCTGTTTTAAGAAAAATATTCAATAAAGTTAGTTATGAGAAGCTTTCTCGGAAAATTAAAAAATACTATAAAAAAATTTTTTTTTCTGTGAACTTTTTGGGTGTTTTTCTGTGTTCCTGTCTGTACAACAAAATAATTTTAGAGTATTGTCTGTGGTAAAATTCTTTAAAATTTTGTATAGGGTAAATAATTATTGGTTATGTCCATAAATCTAAAAAAAAAAAATCAAAAACTTTTCTGGGTTTGACAAAATACAATGGGTATTTTTGGGGATATAGGGGAAAAAAACGCACAGGGGGTTCCCCCACCTGACAGTGGCATAATTTCAATCGCAGCCAGAAAACAAAAAAAGGATGTAAACAAAAAGAAAAAATGATTTACTTTTTTATAAAGCTTTGAATTTAAAAAAGGGGTTCCAGATATGGTATATCCGAGAAAGAATTTTTATTTTTTTTGTTTTTTTTCCCGAAAGTTGAGGTTTTTACCAGTTTTTCCCCCCGGATGGAAAAAATTTGTTTTGGACGGGGAAAAACTCCAAAACCTGGCTGCGGGCCCAGTCGGGGTTGTCTTGCAAGGGCCCTTTCACAATAATTGCAGAGTAAAACTGCCTGTGTAGCCAAAAAGTATGACTAAAACCCATTTCACACCTTGTCACAATTACTTTCAAATCCCCTAGGGGCACCATGCATTAAAAAAATTGCATCAAGTCTTGAGATTTTTTCATGCGAGCACGAAAAAATCTCAAGTTGCATGTACCATTAGCCAATCGAATACGTATTGTTTTGGCTACATTGTGGGCCCCGAACTGCTTCGCCAAAGTTTTTTATTTACTTTTTTAAGACGCCAAACTTCCTTTCTTGCAAAAAAAGCAAAATCTGTACAAATTTTAAAGGGTAGTAATTTGGGCGGAAAATATGGAAATTTATTATTAATGAAGTTCGGAAAAAATAAATTTTTGTACGATGCAAGCGATGCCCCCGCAAAAAGATAAAAAATTGCCAAAAAGTGAGATAAAAAAATTTTTGAGGAACCCGAAAAAAAAAAGGTTTCAAAGTTTCGATTGCAGTTGCATTTAGTTGCAAAGGAATTGATGTAGTTTTGCAGGTTGAAAGGGGTTTATAATATCCCGGTAAGGGGAGTGTTTTTAAATATGCTCCAAAATCGCAAGCCACATACAAAGTTGCCTTTTTAAAATGCTTTAATGCCCACTCTCCCCTTGCAAGAAAGAGGGTATCTGCAATTTTGGCGGTTTTTAAGATATTGATTTAATCAAATAAAAAAATAATCTTAAAGCCGTAAGCATAGCTACATAAAGAAACCATGTCCCTTCGACTTTTTTATTGTAGATAGTCTTTTTTTTACAGCGCAGCACTCGGGGTTGGCTTTTTACTTGACTGTGGGTTTTTAAAATTTAAATAACCCCTCACCCAAAAGCGTCTGTTAGTGTGACAAAATTGAGCCAACCCCTTTTGGGTTTTTTTAAAAATAAATCACTTGTCTCATTAATGACGGTAGGGAAAAAAATGTGCCGTACCCAAAATATTTTCATAAGTTTTTCTAAGTAAAAAAATTATCTGAGAAAAAGAATACATTTCTTAAAAAAAAATATATATAGGGAAAAATTTTAAATTTTCCCCAAAAACAAATTTTAAAAAAATTGGAAAATTATTTTTTTTTCGGAATGAAAGGGGTTTAAGGTTTTCATGAAGACGTGTTAAGGCTTTAAGGACCCATATTTTGAAATTAAAAAGAGTAAAGTAAAGCGTGGGTGAAATTTAAGATTTGGACATCATGTACAAACATATTTTGTACTCGTATCATGGGTCAAAATTTTAAAAGACATTTTTTGAACAAATGGAACCCTGTTGTAGGGCGTTCCCCCCCTAGCATGCGAAAGTCCCGTTTTGGGCAGGATCGCCAAAAAAACTCCGACCCATTTAAAAGGCCCCCGCAGCCCAAAAAGTCCGATGAATAATATCCCTGTAGAGGGGGGGTTTTTTTGAGTATGTATATGAATCAGTTGGATTTTTCAAAAAATGTAGCACAGTGTTCTTGATTGGTCATATTTTTATATGAAAGGGGCACACTTTTTTTTGCATAAAGTGGTTTATTTTTAATATTTCTTTTTTAATAATGAAATTTTGAGTAATTAATCTTGTGTATCATACGAAAATTTGAAATATTTTCAAAATTTTATATAACATTTAAATAATAAAATTTTTTCTCAACGGGGGGGTTGGAGCCTCGAGAGGGAACTCCCCAAAGTTCCTCCGCGACTATCCAAAAACATAAAGGGCAAAGAAAAACTGATCATTGGGCTATCCCAAAGGCCCTGGAGGCATCCCTAGGCGCTGTTGACAATGCCGGTTTTCGTTCCACCAATTCCTGAATATGCCAGACAAAAGATCCCACGGGGAAGATTTTTTTGTTCTTTGCAGCTCTAGGGGGGATAAAATTGAAGAGCTTAGGGGAAAAAGGGTAATGAAAAAAAGTTGAAAACGAAAAAATGAGCTCTTATTTTTTTGGTTTTTGCACAGATACTTTAAAAACCCCCTTTATTTAAAGTTATAAAAGGTTAAAAATACACTTAACTTAAAGTTTAAAAAAAAGGGGGAAAAAAATATTTTTATCTTTAAAAAAGAAAAAACATGTTCTTTGACAAATCTCAATTTTTTTTTTTCAAAAAGTCATTTAGCACTTTTCTTCCACTAAGCTCTTCAGTTGTTTTTATTGTGCAGGAAAATTTTGTGAAATCGCAATATTTAAAGAGTTTTGGGGGGGAAAAACCTTCAGCGACTTGATATTTCCCCTGGGGTGGCGCAAAAAAGTTTTTATCTGCCTGTTTGGGCCAAAACGATCAATTAAATTTTTAATCCTTTTTAAAAATTAATCTAGTTTTCTTTTCAATTTGAATCTTTTGAGTTTTGTTATTTTTACTTTAAAATGTACCTAGCACTTTTTTTTCCGGGGTTTTCAAAATTTTTTAAAACGGACCAGGGTTTCGTATGGGCCCTTTAAAGCCCTAAAAAGCCTTGAATTAATTTTGTTTTCAGAGCTTTAAAAAATGAATTTTCCCTATTTGCCTTTTAGAATCCCTTGAATTTTAAAAAGAGGCTAAATTTTTTTTGGCTTATACTGTTCCCCAAGTTTTTAGCGGGCCCAACTTTATTCAACAAAACTCAATGCTTGTAAATTGCAGTTTGGGGGAAAGACAGGTGTCTAGAGTTTTTTTTTTTGTTTAGTAGGGGCCGATTGGTAACCCAAACCTCGAGCCTGTAATATTTCAAAATTTGCGCCGTTATGCAGTGAAATCCTCTTTTTTTCCCCTCTTCTGGTCAAAACAATTTGGTCGTATCAAAGTTTAGGTATTTATTTTTTTGGGCAAGTTTGGTTGCCGACTCGTCATATTAAAATTAAACACCCTTAGCGACTCAGTGGCGAGACTTATTAAGTGTCCGCCCCATAAAACCCCAAATTTCGAGCCCCCGGGTGGTTTTCAGATTTCGGATGGGGAAATTTGTGGGCACGTATGTTTATTTTATAATGTGGATATCAAAGAGCCCAAAAGCACCCCTTTTGGGTTTGGGTTTTCTTTGGGAAATTTTAAAATTTCGGCATATTTTTAAAGTCCTCAAAGAGTTATATTCAATTTATTTTAAACTCCTTAAATCTTATTTTTTCCGGCGGATCTGGTATGGGTGGACATCCAAAGGAAGACATAAAGAAACTTTGAGGCCGTGTCGGGAACCAGGTGTTTTAAAAATCAACGCTTTGATGCTCCATGAAGTGCCTGTTTTTTTTTCTCTTGAGAGACAATCAAAAACCCGAAATCAAAAAGTCACCCCACCTCTATCCCCGGGGCGGGGAAGGGGTAGAACCCTTTTTGGTTAATATTTATTTTTTTCACATATTTTGGAGAACAAATTTTGGGGTTTTTTACGAGGGTTCCCCCATGGGCCCAAAAAAAATCTTTAAAAGCTTAAAAGCTTGTTTTTTTGGGGATCGTTCCTAAAATTAACAAAATAAAGAGAAGTAAAAAATTTAGTTGTTTGGTTTTTCCCCAATAACCTAAAAAAACTAAATCGATTAACTTTTTTTAGCTATATCGACAATTGTATTTTTTTTCGGATTTTTAGAAAAAAAAAAAAATTCAAAAATTTATATACCCAAACTTTTTCAAAAAAAAAAATCTTTGGAAAAATTTTTTCCATAGAATGAAAAATTTTATCCTGGGATTAAATTTTTTGGTTTTTCTTTTAAAAAGATGCTTTTAAAATAGTGCCACTTTAAAAAAACAGAAAAAACTATACTTTCATTTCAATTTTGAGTATTTCAGGTTGAATGCTTAAATTTTTTTAAAAAGTATTAAACAGTAAAAACCTTTCATTTGTGGGGAACCTAACTAAATTTGTTTGTCATAATGATGCTGTGCACTTTAACCGATTTCGTTTTATCTGGAGATGTGATATAACCAAGTTGCTTTCTTAATTTTTTTTGTATTTTTTTGTTCTAAAAGATGTTTCGTTTTATTTTGGGTTTATCACTTTGTATTGCGGTTAAATGTTAAAAAAAAAAAACTTTTGTTCTGGTATTTTTTTTTGTTACATCTATGGTTAGCTATGTTTTTTTCCTTAGACAAAAGACCGAAAGTAAATTCAGTCGAACCCCGTTAAAGCGAAAATCGTTTAAAAGAAATTTTCTTAAGTTGAATGATAGATTTCCCTGGCCTATAAAGCTTTGGCTAAAAAAAAATATCTACGCGAATTGCAAAAAAACGAAATCCTCCTAACCGAACAAAAAAAAAAATTTAGAACGACTATTTTTTTCCCTTTGTAATTAAAGTTTCGAAAACAAATGAAACAAAACATTACAAAAAGCGGCAAATGAACACTATAAAAAAACTCCTACTTCTGAGAAAATCACAAATTCTCTTAATTTTTTTCTATAGCATATGCATTACAAAGAATTTTATTAATTGAATTACTAATTGTTTACATATGTGTTATTATTAGTATATTACTAAATTAAAATAAGTTTTAGATGTTATTTTTTAAAAATATTCAGTAGTTAAATTAAAAGATATTCCTGACAGTTAACACAAAAGTTTCTGTTTTAAACAGGGTTCGACTGTTTTATTTAAGTTGTGATAGACAAACCACTTTTGAAAATGACCATGTACATATAAATTATGTATTTGAAACACATTAACAAGTTATGTCGAAGTAGGTATAAATAAAACATTTAATTTACCCTTTTCTCTCTCAAGTAAAATGGTACACTCAAAATTCTTTAATATCATATTTTTTCAAGCAATTAGAGAATTGAAACTGTTTTTTTCAAGAAATTCTTAAAAATAATGTTTATTGCTGAGGGGAATGCAACTTAAGGGGAATTTTGGGTTTTTTGCTGTAAAAGTTCCTGTTTCGAGGGGGTTTCAATGAATAAACAAGTTTGTATTTTTTTGAATAAGTCCTTTCTAATTTTTGAAAACAACTTCCCTTATATAAAACCAACTGACTTATAAACCTATAACAAGCCCTTTAAATCGAAACGTTTTTTAGGGTTTCCGAAAAGAACCTTTAAATTCTATAAGTACTAAAAGAGCCCCTAATTTTTTTTTTAAATGGCACTAAAAATTCTAAGTTCCAACTTGTACTTGTGGTTGTTTTCGTTTTAAAAAATAGCCCAAACACTATTCTAATTCCCCCTTATTTTTTTTTTAACATTGATATGGGGGAGTTGAAAGCCAATCTAATGCGGGTTTCTTGCCAACTTTGTATTTAAATGATTAATAGGCATATTTGACGTCTTGAACTTTTCCTTCAGTAGTAAAACAAATTTTTGTTTTGTTTGTGAACACTTTAAAGGGGAGTCGGATGGGTTTTTTTTTTGGATCAAAAATGTCGATTTTCTGTAAGTGGTTTCCTTTTTTAAAGCATTTTTAACAGAAACTCGTATCATTTCTTACCATACCTTTTTTGATTTTCCTGTAATATAAGGTTTTTCAACAGTTGGGGACATTTTTCCGGGAACTATAAAAGATATCAACATGTTTGTTTTATTATTTTTTCCAATTAATAGCTCTTATTTGCAGCAGCGATCTTTGAAGGGGGGGACTCAGCATCGAAAACCTAAAAAGACTCCACCCCCAAAAAACAAAGCCCCGACCCAGCAAAGAAACCCGGGGGGAAAAGTAGGGGGGGAATAAATATGTTAAACGCCTACGATGACAGGGCGGGGAAATCCACAACTTCATTAAGCCGTAATTTGGAGCCAGCTCGAAAATGCGAGGGGGGTGGTCGAGATAGAGAACGCACGGGGGAGAACCTTTCAAGGGTCCCGGGAAAACGCTTAGCTGGGGGTGGGTGCATCCCAGGGACCTGCTCGGCTGGGGGGATTTTTAATTTCCAGCGAAGGTAAGCCCGCAGCTTTAAATAGATTTTAAAAAAAGAGCTTGAAATACACGAATTTTGGGGAAAATCCGCGTACCGTCTCCGAGGAGGCAAGGAGTATCAAATAAAAAATAATAAAAACCCTGAATTAAAAAAAAATATTTTTCGTCTTATTATTTTTTTAACTTTGAAATATGAGTCTTCCTTCAGATGTTTTATGAGAATTAAAATAAGGGAAAAAAACTTTTTGAAAAATTGGCTGCGTTAAACTCTTTTGTCTTTATAGATAGACACAAAAAAAATGCCCCAAACTTTAAAAAATGAACTTTTTTTAATATTTAAAACAAACGAAAGCAGTTCTCCCATTTTTTTTTAAATTTTACACTACAAAAAATTTTATGAGTCTCCCTTTTTAAATCTTTTTGAATTTTGAGAAACCCACACCCCCCTGCACGTAAGTACCATCCCAATGCTGGAATCCACGTAACGCAAACGAGTCGGAATTCTCTTTTCGTATTCTCCTTTAAAAATTTATAGCAAAAAATAATATTTTTTTAAAAACATACGTAAATAAACAGGAAATTTTTGTTGAAAAAATGTTTTGAGGCTATCAAGAATATGGCGTAGAATTTTGCTGATGTCTTTAAGAGGTGTGTTTTGAATTTGATTTTTATTTTTTAGAATGGCATCAGCTTATGATCCAAAATTGACTTTGAAAAAATCTGGAATTACCCGAAGGAAAGAAATTCGTCACATCTATTTTGATTTTTAGTTCCCTATTTTGTAGTCTCACGTTTTAAGAAGATCCCCTGAGCCGATTACCAAAAATTTAAAATTTTCCGAAACTTTTTTACTTTTAACATTTGGCCCAAAGTTAAAATCACCGAATTCTACTCTTTTCAGAAAGGCCCCAAAATTTCCCCAAATTTCAAAATCGGTGCAGAATTCCTTTTTAGAAAAATGGAGTTTCAATTTGGCTAGTTGATTTGAGGGTGCCTCCCCAAGGGGGCGAGTTGTTTCTTTTAGGGGAACTTTAGGGAATATTTGAATAAATATTTTTTAAATTTAGTTTTGTTTATAAATGTATTTGTTTTGGTTTAGTTTAAAACATTTTTTTCGAATGCCCATGATTTGATGGTTTAGTTTTGGTTCTGCACGAATAGGATGGCCCAAACAAAAAATCGCCAATTTCTTCAAGGGGACCCTGATAGCCAAAATTTTTTCAACGAGGAAGGTTGTCGTTTTATTTTAAAATTACCGTAAATGTGTGAGAGGCTTTTTTTTTTGTAAAAAAACAGAAAGATTTTTGTTATAATAAAAACATGTTTCTTGCAGTGGAAAGTTCACGCCCAAGCTAGAGTTAAAGATGTCAAAATTTTTTTTATTATAACAATAATATTTTTTTTTGGGTGCAGCAAGATATTTTGGGCTTTGGGGTTGTTTGGAAATTTATCTATAAAATTGTTTTCCAAAAAAAATTCTCCCCCCTCGGAACCAGAAAATTCCATTAATTCTGGGTATTTTTTTAAAAAAAATTTTGAAGTAAAAATTTTTTTAAATTTTTATCAAAATAAGTTGTTTCAAGAGGAATTTTTAACTGATTTTAATGTTTGCGATGGGCGGGGGTTGGAAAGAAATAGCGTCACACAGGCAGGTAGTCATATATGAACCAGACATGGAGTGGGCACCCAAAGATTTTAAAACAAAACGGATTTAACCGCACCGCCCATATAAATGGCGTATTTATTGATGTTTTTTCCTTTTTTTTATACACCCATGATGTGATTTTTTAGTGCAAAGAAGAACCGTAAAAGGTAAAGCCCCTTTTTAAATAAAAATTTTCTTTTAAAAAAAGTTGTTACCCCGAAAAAAATTTTTAAAAAAAATTAAGGGGAACAGTTTAGTTTCCTTTTTCTGTCGTTTTTTTTTATTTAGAATCAAAAAAAAACCTTGTTTGAAATTATTTTTGAAGCAAAGGGTTCTATTAAAAAAAGCCAGCGATTTAAAGTTTCGTTTTAAATTATTGCAAAAAATTCGTAAAAACTATTTTTTTTTACTGAAAAAAATTTTTGTACAGTTTTTTTAAAAGCCACTTTCTTGTTTTTAAAATGGAGCAAAAAAAAAGTTTCTAGATGAGGCGTGATATGAAATTTATATTGTTTTGGTTGTTAAAAAAAACCATCGAACAAAAAACAATTTTTATTCCTGCTGCGTCAAATCAAGTCGATGTAAAAGTTGTCAAAAAGCCAATCCTAATGGTCGAAATTTTGGTTTGTCCCAATTTTGGTGCTTGATGACATCCTTTTTTAATTCCCCTGCTCTTTTTGTAGAATTAAAAAATTAAATTTCCAACAAATTTAAAAAAAAAAAATTACATTAAACAATAATGTGTTCAATATCAAACCAAGTTATTTTGAAGCTTGCAGAGCCTTTTGTTCTCAATATTGCCCTCTAATGGGAAATACAGTCCCCCGACAAATTATTAGACGCCCTGCCCAAAATTTCTGAAAAATTCATTTACTGGGGATATTGTACCGTTTTTTTTTTTTAAAATTGATTGTTTTTTATTTTTATATTATTTAATCAATTACCAAATTTATTGACATAAAAAAAAACAGCATTAATTTAGAAAAGCAAAGTTTATTAAGTTTTAAAGAAAAGTGGGAAAATTTGTGTTAGTAAAAGTCAAATTTTGTTGAGCCACCTTAAGCCCCTATCAAAGCTTTAATTTGCGCGGATGCACAATGCAAGGGCTGTATGTCTCCTGCATTTGGGATGATTATTCCAACATAAATAATCTTTCTAGGAGCGATACAGGTTTTTACTTATTTTTCATTTATGTTCACTTTTTAACACAGTGTTGCCCATATGTTAAAAATAAATACAAAATGTAGCTAAACAATTCTTTTAAATAAAAATCAATAAATTGTAGTTTAAAATTACCATTATTTTAAAAATTTAAGAAAAAATAAAATTTCTAAAAAAAAATACAGTGGTCAATAATTGCAGGGGCGTATTTACTCTTTTTTTCACATAATAATATTCCTCTACTCAAAGAAAAATTGTTTTTAGTATAGAAATAATTTTTTCGTTAAAAATTAAAAGGTCCGGTCAGTTAACAGGAGATCCGGATAACAAAGGAGGGATAATCGAGGGTTCTGCTGTAATTTATAACGTGACTGATTATTATGTTAATTTTAATTTTACAAGTAAGTTATCAAGTAATTTTTCCACCCAACCACCAGCTGAACTTTAAAACTTTTGCTGCAAATGATGCCTTAAGGTATCCCCAAAAAAATGTGAAAAAAACCCATTTTTTAACAAAAAAACGCTCGAAAAAAAAATAGTGTTAAAATTGAACTTGAAGACTTTTTAAAAATCAGACTTTCTAAAATGAAATGTGATTACTGAATTTAAAAGGTGCATCGGTTTTTTGTTATTAAAAAGGTGATTTTTAAAAAAAAAATTTAAAATTTTTGGTTTATAATGCAATTTTAAAACTGTAAATTTTCCTTTAAATTTTTTTTATACTTTTTTTCAAAATATGCTTCTCGATCTCGAAACCCCTGAAAAATCTTAAAAAATTTTTTTGCAGCAATTTTTTTTTTTTTTTACCCCCCTTTTTCTACGATCGAGGGTTCGAGGGAAGTTTATTACTTAAAGCGTTTTTTAGGGAGGAGGAGGGGGTACGGAGAGGGCCCCCCAAATATAGCGAATTGAAGTAGCCTCGAAATTTTCCCAGTTCTGCGATAACAAAACCCAGGCATTTTTGGGATACATCTCTTTTAGAAAAAAAATGTCTGCTCTCTGTGAGGGGTTGTTGGGGTACTAGTTTGAGGAGAAAAAAAAAAGATGAAGTTTTATTTTTAAGTTTTTTACTTTTAAAACAAAATTTTTATAAATATTGATTAAAAATAGACAGTCCTTCCCCTTTTAATAGCATGTCCTATATGATTGCAGTTTCTTTCATTTAATTGTGCATTGTGGTTCAATTGGGGATTGGTGTGATTTCAAAACGTTTGGTTTTTGGTTTTA
>JAFNEN010006830.1:0-11045 GCA_019343175.1 Oedothorax gibbosus | reverse complement strand
CCCTTGATTTAAAACATGAATAAAAAAATTTAAATGGTTGTAAATTAAAATCAGTTAACAAATTTAAATTTTTGGTTTTAAAAATTTAATTTTTAACTTTCATTAATTTGATCGAAATGCTTTGAGTTTTTTTTAATTCTTTTTTTATTTTTTTTTCATACTAATTAAATTTTGCCCAAACCTAATACCTTGTTCTTACACGAGCGAATTGATTGTCCTCCCAAAGGGGGCAATTTCGACAAGGACCTTCATTGACTTTCCAATCAAAAAGCTTATAGTACTCTTGTGTAGAAGGTAATTAAAATGAAGGCTGAGTAATTCATGACCTACCGGCCCCGTATCAAACCCCCGTCCCGGGTCTACAAATAGACGGGAAAGCGCTGCACTCGCCAGAGGATTGACAAATTTTTTTTATGTAAGAGTTAAATAAAAAATTAAAATTTTTCCTTAATATATATAAAAAAACCCTTTTAATAAAAAGAACTGTTACAGTTTGTTTTTTTTAAAAAAAAAAAGTCTTTTGAGGCAAGCACAAAATCAAAAAAAGGGGTCAAAAAAAAAGTCTAAATTTTTTTATAGATAAAAGCAAAAATTTTACTAAAAATATTATAAATGAAAATTTTTAAATAAAAAAATAAAAAAAAATTAATTTTTATAGTAAATAATTTTATTATAATTTATACCAAAATATTTCATTATTAATTAGTGTTTTTAAAATTGATTTCTAAAAATGTATTTAAAGTACCCCTACTCCATTGTTTGAATAAATTAATCGCAATAAAAGGTTTCTTGTCCTAAAAATAATAATGCTTATAAAATAAAACCTAATTCTTATAAAAAAAAAAAATGTCAATAAATGTTTCAAAATTTAAAAACAAAATTTGTCCACCAAATTTTTAAAAATTTTATTTTAAAACTCTGCTTTTGAAAAAATAACATGTAAAAGACATAAGTTTAAAAAAAAGATTAATAAAAACCAAGCAAAATTACTTGCACAATCCCAAAATATGCAGAAATTTCTCTTGAAAATTTTAAATTTAAATTCAATTTTATTGAAAAGTATTTATGTACTTTACTTAAATTACCTTTTTTATTACTTTTTCTCTTTATTTTTTTTTTTGACAATAGCAACCATAGACTAAATTAATGACTGCTCATGCCTGCAACGCTTCTAAAAGCGACCAATCATGAAAATCGCCAAGAGGAGAAATTGCAACATTGGCAACTTATCGCTACTGTTTTGTTAGAACTATGCCAAATTTTCGCCAACCGAAAAACAGGGAAAACTGCCTGGGAAACCGAATGGTGACTCCACAATGTCAAAGTCACGTTCTGTTAGATCCTAATTTTTTTTGCAGTTCAAAAATGTAAAAATAAAATTAAAAAGATCTGTTTACTTTTTTAGGTAGATTGTTTTTGATAGGTATAATTTTTAGTAATTTATTCCTAAAAGCCCCATACTTTGATTAGAGTAAAAATTTTTCTAAAGCCCTTTTTTAAAGGCCCACGCCTACCCTCTAAAATTTATAGCTCCCCAAACAAAACCCGATTTAGTGCAACACAGGAGGCGGGGCAACAACCAAAATCTCTGCCCATAACCTATCTAAAAGGGTTTTTTACCCCCCCCCCCCCCCCCCAAACACTCCCCACAATGGATCCGATCGTGGCCCCCCAAAATAGGGGTCCGAGCTGTCTTGACGGCGCTAAAGACCAGCCTGGGGGAATCGACTCGACAAGCACCCCCCCCCCCCCCCCCGTCGGGGAGGGACGAGACCATTTTTTTTTTTTTTTTTTTGTCCCCCAAACTATTTTTTTGCGGGGGGCTGTCGCGTTATCTGTTGTCAAGGGAAAGTGATTTGGGTATTTTTTCTCAAGGTTTCTCTTATTTAGCTCCCTTTTTTTGTGATAAATGTCTTAGGTTTGAAAATGTAAATTTCTTGCCATTCCTAAAATGGGGAAAATGCTTTTTTATCCGCTACGGGGGACTCGCGAGCGGGGGGCGAAGGGGGGTCTCGCCCCCCCCCAATTTTTTGAAAATGGTCTTTCGGCAAATTTTAAAAATTTTTTTCTTTTTATTGGATACGAAGTGTAAATTTTTTTTTGTGAAATGTGCACAAAACGAAAATGCCACTGAAAAAACTCTGACAAACCCAAAGTCTTTGGGCAAATTTTATAAACTTTTTGTCATTTTTTTTAATCCCGAACTTGAAATTATTTAGTGAAATTTACACAGATAAAATTCAGACACAACGAAAAGCCGACTCAAAAAAATCCTGACATACCATAAAGCCAGTCTGCAAATTTAAAATTTTTTCTTTTAATTTTAATACTAAACATTAAAATTTATTAGCGAAATGTGTACAAGATTAAAATCGGGGGGACACAACGAAAATCCCACTCTCAAAATCCGACTCCCATAAATTTTATTCGGAAAATTTTAGAAATTTTGTCATTTATTTTTAAACCGCTTGGTGTATTATTTAAAGAAATTTTTTCCGAGATTAAAATCGGGTCGCAACGCAAATGCCGACTCACAAATGACAAACCAACGTCACAAAAACCCATTCGGAAAATTTTAAAATTTTTCATTTTAATAAAAAAATGTCCCAATTTTTAGTGAAATGTTACACGATCAAATCCAGACACAACGAAAATCCGACTCACTAAACTCCTGACATACCATAAAGTCTTTTAGAAATTTAAAAATTTTTGTCATTTTTTTTTAATCTGAACAGTGAATTATTTAGAGAAATGGTACACCGTTTAAAATCGGGACACAACGCAAATCCGCCTCAAAACTCCTATGTCCATCTTTCATTCAAAAATTTTAAAAATGTTTGTCGTTTGTATTTTAATAATACAAACGAAAAACTTTTTAAAAAGGGGGGAATTAATAAAAGCGGATTGAGGGGGGGGATATTAAAAAAAGCGGATTGAGGGGGGGGGGGGGGGAATTAATAAAAGGGGTTTAAATAAAAAGGGGAGATATTGTATTTGTATAATTGCTCTCATCTCAATCCTTTTTTATTTAAAAAAAAGGAAAATTTAGGCTTGATCGGAATTCGGTGCTCTTGTTTCAGTAGCCGAAGTTTTCATTATCAGTGGTTCGTGAAACGACTAAAATGCAACTAATGTCAATTATTTTCTTTTTCTTTTGTGACAAAAAACGGTAAATTAAAATCTGCTACTTGAAAAAAACTTTTATTGACTCAATTTAAATTTTTTTAAATCAAATTGAAGAAAAATTTAACTTTTTAAAAAAAAAGGGTTTTTCACGCTTCCGGGTTCTATCAGCATATCACAAAAAGAAAAAATTAATTTAAACTTTTTAAATTACATGTAATAATAAAATCATTTAAAGAAATATTATAAAAAATTTGAAATTTTTAATCATAACAGATTTATGGGGATATTCATTAAAATTTTTTCAAATGTCCTTTGGAGATCTTTTTAAAAATTTTATCTAATATCCTTTAATTTTTTTGAATTAAAAGTATGTAACGTTACTTTATTTAAATTTATAAGTTTAAAATTGGGGTAGGAATTAAAAAATTTTAAAAATTAAACTACAGATTTTTTTAAAAAACCTTTAAAAGATGATTAAAAAAGATGTCTTGGAAAGCTTTTTTTTAAACATCCGAAATAGTAAATAAAAATCGCCTTGTTCCAGATAGAACTTTAAAAAACTATCCCGGAACACCAAAAAACTTACACCCCTCAGGCAAAAACAGACACCGGGGTTTTCCAAAAATATGGGGGGGGCCAAATGTCCCTTTTTTCCTTCCCCCAAAGCTTGAAAGAAGCATCTTCTTTTTCCCCAAAGGGGACCCCGGCCCCCGAAGGAATAGGTTCGGGGAAAACTTGTCCCTACTCGAAATCTGATGGATATATCTAAAAAACTTTTAAAACCCCATTGTAGTGGGGTTTTGTTTCCCCAAAAAACAAATGGGGTCTAGACAAACGTCACTTAAAGTTCAGTAGAATTTTCTTTTTTGAGGGAAAAAATCAATGTGTATCTGAGCTTCCCCCGAAATTTTTTTATTGTTGTTCCCAAAGGAAAGTAAAATGATTTTTAAGGACCTTTGATCGTAATGAGGTGAGGCTTTTGAGATCTTTTCTTTTTTCGGACCTCAAAAATCTCAGCCTTTTGTTGGAAAGTTTACGCAACCTAAATGTCTTTTTTGTAATAAAAGTAGTGATGACCACCATGGGGGGGCAAGGGTCGGGTCACTAAGGAGCGTCATTGGGGCCCAAGGGTGGGGGGGCCTTTGTTGTTAAACTGTCGCTCTCATTTTTTTTTTTTCAATTTCATACTTTTTTAGGTACTTGGGGGGTTTCGTGTCTCGAGAAATTTGTATGTACTTTTTTTTGTTTTTAAACTTACTTTTTTTAAAAGGAGTTTGAGAGACAAGGTACGGTTCCACTGTTTTTGTTTATTTCGCGATGCGATAGCTCGATGATTATCATTTCAAAACAATCACTCCATTAGCTGTTTTATTTTTTACATGGCTTTTAAAACTAAAATTGAAACTAAAAGAAAATAAATCTTTATTTATACTTTAAAATGTTTCGGGTAACAAAAAAAAATTTAAAAAAGCAATCGGGAAAAAATATGCTTTTTCAAAAAGCAAAAATATCGAGAAAACTTTTATTGTTCTTTTTAAAATAGGGAAAAAATTCTATTTTTTTATCTTAATAATAAAAGGGCTGTTGTCGTGTGTGTTCTTTATCGGACGTAAAAAACCTACTTATATGCCCACGGGAATTTGAAATTTTTAAAAATAGTTTCCCCTTTTAAACTAACGTGTGCCCGAGGGTTGTTTTTTCATATTGTTTTCCTTTTTAGAGAAAAAATTGAATTTTCTGAAAAAAATCCAACCCCTTTCGTTTTAAATCCGTCATTTTTTTTTTTCCCTTCCCGATGCCCTGGCTGAAAAAAAATTAAAAAAAAATTTTAACGAAAACATTTAAAATTCAAAATGTTTATTTTATTCTTTTGCCATTACTTTCAGAAACTAAAAATTTTTTTATTTGAAAAAATTTGACACGTTTCAATGACGTAATTTCCGCCATCTTCATTCCGGATTTTATTGGGGTTTTATTTGATGATTTTTTTCATTGGATTTTTTGTTGACTGCTGTATGCATATTTAAGCAAAAATGTTAGTTAACTATTACTGAACTATATGGTTAATAAAGGCCATCGCACTAAGCTTTATGTGTTATGTCTTTTTTTTTTCGAAAAATACTTGCCAACTCGCCTTTTTTAAAAACTAAAATTCGCCAAATAGGAGTTTTCTTTAAAATAATTTATAACTTGGGTTTTGTTCGGGGGGAAATGTGTTAGAGCTGTAAAAGGGGTGGGGGTAGCTATATCTATTTTCTCGCCAAATTATCCCCCAAAAACGCGCCAAATGAGCTAAAAGGGTTTTTTATGTATTTATGGGGGAAATTGTGATGACTTTATGAGTGCATTTTATGCGTTTTTTTTTCATTTTGGAAATTTAAGGAAATGAAACGGGGATTTTTAATTTAAGAGGGGAAACAATAAAAAGTTTAGACCCTTAACAGGGTATAGGGTACACATATTGGAAAATCTTTTTATATTTTTTTATTCCGTGCGAAAACGGGTAAATTTTGCTAGTTTTTTTAAAAAAGTTCTTAAAAATTAAATACCTTTTGGGGTGTTAAATTAAATTTTTTTTAATATACTTTTTACTTAAAAAGAAATTTAAAATAAAAAAACTATAATTTTTTAATTAAATAGAAAATAAAATTTAAAATTTTTCAATTGAAAGCGTGTCAAAGATACTTTCCTAATTTTATGAAGTCAATTTAATTTTTTTTTTTGTTTTGTACAAACCTGAGATATTCGCATTTTTCTATTGAAAATGTATAAAATACCCAAATTTTTTTTTTATTGAATTAATTTCACTTAATACATTAAATCACAAAACGAAAGTTTTTTTAAAACAATTAACTTATAAAAATCCCCAATTTTAATGTACAGTAAATAAAAATTTTTTTTTTATATTAAATAAAAATATATCTTTGCTAATTAATTTACAAAAAAGGTAAATAAAAACTTAATTAACTAATTGTTTAAAAAATAAAGTTTTTTGTAGAACGAAGAAGCTGAAAAATGCATGCATTACGTCATTTCCAAAGAAAAAAAAAAAGTTTTTTTCCGATATTCTTGCTGTTGAAAAATTTTTGTAAAAGCAAAAAAATTTGTACAAAAGTAGTTAATGATTTTTAATTTATTATAATTTTTAATTTAAAAATTAATTAAAAATTTCTAATTAAAAATTTTTAATTAAAAGTAATTAATTTTTAAATTTATGAAAATTATAAAAAAAATTAATATTTTATTGGGAAAAAATTGTGCAAACCCCCCCCCAGTCGATTTTTGTTAGCGACGGCCCTGCACCTAGTAATGGCAATTGTTAAATTACGCCCCTATCCCTTTGGAGATAGGGATATAAAATGCAAAAACTAATATAAATAACATTTTTTGTTTTCAAAAACATTTTTTTTTGCCAGAAAATAAAAAAATTTTCTTTGCTTTTTTCGTACTAAAATAGCAATTTTTTTTGGAATGTTTTTTTACTATACTGATTAATTTTTGTAAAACGGGTTTTATCCCAGTTGGATAATGAATGCTTGTGTTGGGGGCGAACGTGAATGAGAACGCCTTTTTTTACACGGAAAAATTCCCCAATTTTAAAAAAACATTTTTAGAAAATTTATACCACTCTGACTAAAGACACTACGAATGGGGGAAAAACAGTTATAGATTTTTTAATACCCGGTGGATCTATGGAAACATTCTTGAACAACCAAGCAAAACCCCAGTAGAAAAAAATTTGTAAAACTTAAATAAAACGTTACAGCTTAAAAAAAATATTTTATTTATATGTCAAAATAAATTTGTATAAACAAAAATTTTTTTTTACAAACTTTTGCAACAAATATATAAAAAAAAAAATTTATTTGTTTATATTTAGAGAAAATTTAAATGCAATAAAAGGGAAAAAAGTAATTAGGGAAATTTGAAATTCTGTGACGTGAATAGCACTTTTGAAAAAAAATATTATTGAAAAAAAATTAAGTTGAAATTCACAAAAAAATAAAAATGTGAAAAAAAAATAAAAATTTCTATAAATGGTGGTGCAAAACCAACATTCGAAACCGTTCAAAATAATAAAAATTTTTTTTACTTAAAAAAGGAAATAACGTTTCAAAAAACTGAGGAAAAAAAATCAATTAATTCTGCATTCAAAGCCAGATTCCCAACCAGTTTTTGCGGGGAGGTGTCGTTTACCTTTTTATCAAACCCAAGGGGATCCGGGTGAAAATTTTGGAGGGAGGGGGGGGGGGGCGAGGGTCTTTAATCCTCAGATAGAGAGGGGTCTGGGGAAAGATTTATTGAATTTTTATGCCCATAGAATATTTTTGAAGATTAAAAAATAAAAAAAAGTTTAAAAACAGAATTATTTTTAATTACAATTTTTTTAAAATTAACTTTTTTTTTAAAAAAAAATTAAATTTTTTTAATTTATTTTTCCATTGTAATCATTTTTTACTATATTTAGTAGTATTACTAAAAATTTTTTATAAACTTAATTATTTGTTTTTTTTTACATAACTCTATTTGTTCTTTTAATCGATAATTAAGTCTTTTTTTTTGAAAAAAAAAGGGGGGTGTTTTCAAGGGGGATTGGCAAGGCTCGCGGTTTTTTTTTCATGTCTCTCGAATTACTGTTTTTTGGTATTCGGGAGCGGTTTTCCAAGGAATTTTTTTACGTTGTTAATTTAAAAAATTTCCGATTTCTTTCAAGCAATTTTTAATTTGATAAATGTTTAAAACAATGAACGGGTACGCAAAAATTTTTAATTAAAAAAATTAAAAAACTAAATTCGAATACAACAAAAAAATTTTAGAGATATGAAACAAAACCGCAGAGCTATTGCCAGATCCTCCTTGAAACAACCCCATTAAGAAAAATTTTATTATGAATGTTATTTAAAATTTAACTACTGATAATTTTAAATCACCGATTTGTTGTCAAAAATTAAACGAAAGTTTCTATTATTAAATTAATTTTATAAAATGATTTGTGTGTAAAAATTTTAACATTTTTTATTTTATATTTTTTTTATACAAATGAAAAAAAAAAGAGGGGCCAACATTTTTTTAAAAAAACTTCGCCCTAGCCGTAATTTTTTTTTTCCATTTCTATTTTCAAATTGAGAATGCAACGATTTGTAGTAAAAATATTGTAAAAAAAAAACTTTCTTTAGAACGATTCTACTATTTTAAATTTTTAAGATTTTGGGGGGAAAAATTTCCCCCCCCCCCGTGGATCCGCCACTGTTCAAACGATATAGGGAGTTCTCTGGACTTCCAAAATATAAATAAAATTTAACAATTATTTTATCAAACAAAAAATAAAAAATTATAAAAAGATAGCAAAAACTTACCTACATTGGAAAAGGGTCAATGAAACGCTCCCTTTTTTTGCACGGACAAAGAAAAATATAGTATGCAATCAGTCAAATTCAAATCCCTTTTCTGATAAAAAGGCAGTTTCAATGACATAAATCAAGTACGTAGTGTAAATTCAATTTAAATTTTTAAAAAAAATGAAAATTTTTTTAAAAAAAAAAAATACACAAATAAAATAAAAAATTTTTTAAAAAAAAAAATTTTCCCATAAAAAGATGTTCCTTGTTTTCTACAAAATTTCGGTATTATATTTAAAAAGTTAAAAAATAAATCATATTTTAAAAATCGTGCAAATAATGAAGTTATACTCTTTTTGATTTTTAAATTTAGACTATTAGTGGGGGAGTGTTACAAGCCTAGACTTATTTTGGGCCCTAGTTTTCCCCTCTCATTTAAGTCGCATCAATGTATACACTATTGTAAAATTTTTTCTTTAAATGTTTGTAGATGTACTTTCGCGACTTGGGTTTCATTGGCATTACTTTGATGCTTCAAAAAAAAAAAAGCCGCCTTTAGCAACTTTTCCCTTTTCCCAAATAGTAAATATTCCTAAAAAAAATTTGTAAGTATTGATTACCAAAAAAAAGACGGTTTTTAAGGGGAAATAGATAAGATCAAAAAAATGAGTTTAGTTTCGAAAGTAAAGGCGAAGAAAAATAAACATTTGAAATTTTAAAGTTTTTTGTTAAGTTTTATTTAATTTTTTTTAGCCAGGGACAGGAAAGAAAAAAATTATCAGGGTTTGTGCGAATGGTGTTTTTTTTCAGAAATTTAATTTCCTTAAAAAAAGGAAAAATATGAAAAAAACTAAGCCCAGTCACACGTTTTGGGATTTAAAGGGAAACTATCTTTAAATTTCGAATTTTGAGGGGATATAAGTAGGTTTTTAGATCCCAAGACAGACAGACATACCCCAACGACCTTTCTTTTTTTATTATAGATAAGGAACAACACATAAAAACACAAAACTACATTTTTTTTTATAAATTTGGGACTTTTTCTATCGTAAACAAAAGGGGAAAAAGGAAATATAAAGAAAGAGTCCGTATCCCTTTTAGTAGTGCAAGTATTTTTTTTAAAAGTGTGATTTTTTAGAAAAATTCAAATTTTTTTATTACATATTTTTTTCAAACTTTGATTAAAATTTATATCATTAAAAAATGCCTTCATTTGAAATTTTGTAAAATACATAGTAAACAATATTTTAAAAAATTAAAATTAAATTTTAATTAAAAAAAAAAAAGTAAAAGAATTTATGAAATAAAAAACCTGAATCTTTTTTTCGCTTGAACTTTTTAAATAAACTTTATAAAGCAAATTATAAAACAAAAAAGTACAAAAAAGCTAAGCAATTTAAATCAAATTGGGGGGCAACAAATACACTTATGAGCGCAGTGGAATACGGGTCAAACGAATCTCAATCACAAGTAGAAAAAAGCTTTCTTAAAACAACAAAAAAAAAACCCCGCAATCTAAAAAACAAGGAACACCAGATCTTCTTTCAAAATTTTTTTGAAAAAGAACCCCCAATAGATAACAACCCCCCAAATAGACCCCCCAAATGCGCTTCCCAAAAACGAGTTTTTGACCTCTGCCCCCGAAAAATTTTTCCGAAAGGGTGGCCTGTGTGGGGGTGGGTTTTTAGCCAATTTTCAAAAACTTACCCCTTAAAGTTCCCCAAAAACCCTTACTTAAAAAATTTAAAATTTTAATTTAAAGATATTGTTTTTGTAAAAAAATGTTGAAATTTTGGGCCAGAAAGAAAATTTTTTGGTTTTTCACCTTTTAAAATAAATTAAATATTTCGCTAAAAAAAAAATTTTAATTTAAAAAAAGTAAATACTTTTTAAAAAAAGTAGCCTTAACAAAAACCCCAATTTTTTTGGAGTTTTTTGAATTAAAAAAAAAACGCATCAAATTATTCCATAATTTTATTTCTTTTCTCCGAAAAAAAAAACATTTTTTTTTCCCCTAAAATTAGCATTGCCCCCGATCGAGGGAGGACGGGGGAAAGGGGGGGTCCGATCCCCTTAAAGGGCAGGGATTATTTTCTTGATAAAAAATTTCGTAAAAAATTTGAATTTGCCTTCTGCGCCACATGCATTATATCAATCACGATAATAAACTATAAAAAAAAAATGTTTTTGCTTTTTTTTTAAAACGCTGCTATAGTTTCCCAAAAATAGAACTTTTTTCACCGAAATAGCAAATTTATCTTTGTTTCTTTCCAAATTATATTTCTACCATAGATTTCGGCCTCAAGTTTAAGTCGATGTGGAAAAACACGCCAACTGGGCATGATCAGTGCTGGGGGAAATTTACCCCAGCACGGACCCTGGGGGATCGCTTGGTTTGCCAAATGCGCATCCATTTTTTATATGTCTCTGATTTTGCAACCCTAAACAAGTAACAGGCTTTAAAAAGCAGAAGTTGGATTCTTTACTTGCAACTTTTTTTTGGGTTTTTTGGCAGAGTGGAATCTTTTAAATTGCTTTTTTGGGTTAAATTTGTTATTTGAAAGTTCCAATGAAAATTCG